>JBBYHO010309743.1:0-30108 GCA_038382025.1 Adansonia gregorii | reverse complement strand
TAAAGAGAAGGAAAATGTATCAAACAAACAAAAATTCAAAGATTAAAGTAGAGATTTACCTTAACAAAGCTTTAAAATTTTTTTCCACTTTTTTTCTTAAAAACTCTCTCTATTTGTTTTCAAGCTCCCTTTTTTTCTCCCTTTTTTTCCCTCTTTTTTTTTGGGTGAAATAGCATCCTCCCCTCTTTATAGAGGGAAGGATTCGACCAAGGAGGATGGAAATCCTCTTTGGCTGAAAGTTTCCATCAAATCACCTTATTTTTTAATTTTTTTATTATTTTTTTGTGAGCTTACTTGTTAGGTTATACAAAGCAATAAATATTGTCATAAACCCATGCTTTTCCATCTTTTCATACAAGCCACCCTACCTATTGTCATGATTATGCTAATTTAGGTGAAATGCTGGTTTTAGTTAATTTGATGGAATTAGTTGGAATGGAACTAAATTAGTTGGAAAATGGTTTAATTCCAACCAAATTATATTTCATGTAACTAAATTGGAAAAATTAGAGCAAAATAAAATTATAAATTTCTAAAAAAAAAAATTGGAAGTAAAGAAATTAATGTAATCAAATTAAAAGAAAATCCTAATTAAAAGTTCTATTTGAAAAAAATAAGATAAATAAATAGATGAATAAATAAATAATAAGGTTCAAAAAATAAATAAATGAATTCTCATGATAAATCCTAAGAAGAATTTAATCATGTAAAAATTCTGATCAAAACCCCATAAAAATTAATAAAAAAATTTAATCATTGGTATAAAACTTAAAAGAAAAATATTAGTGGGCTTGTTAGGAAATTGGGTATTAAAATGGGCTTGGTAAGCCTTTAGGGAATGGAATGGGCTTAATGAATAATCAAGAATGGGCTTGGTAGAATTATTGGGCTTGGTAGAATTATTGGGCTCATCGGGCTTAGTCGTAGAATTTGAATTTTTTTTTAGGGGTCGTACGAAATTAGGTGTCTACACACATGTCTTTCAAAGCTCCTGGCCACTAGAGTTTTAGTAAAGGGATCGGCTAGGTTATCTTTGGATCTAATTTTGTAGACATTACAACTTTACCTATCACTAGCTCTTTTATAATATGGTATTTCCTGTTTGTATGTTTTGTCCTCTTGTGGTGTCAAGATTCTTTGTTATTTGCTATTGTCACACTATTATCTCAATAAAGCGTAATAGATTTATCCTTACCAAGAATTACCTCAAGGTCTTTAAAAAGCTTATGAAGACAAGTCGCTTCCTTATATGCTTCAGAGGTAATCATATGTTCGGCTTCCATTGTAGAGTCAGCTATACAAGTTTTTTTTTGCACTCTTCCATATAATGGTGCCTCTTTTTAGGACAAATATAGACTATGAAGTTGATTTCCTCGAATCCTTACAAGTTTGGAAGTCTGAATCTCCTATGTGTGTTAGGTCCTCTTTAAAATATACCAACATATGGTTCTTCATTCTCTTAAGCATATATGGCTTACCAATGCTTGTTACCACGATTTGATTAGTATTGACTTACAGTAGCAACCATATTACAAATGTCTAGGCATGTGTAAAGCATAGTGTACATGAAACTACCCACAGCGACTGCATAAGGAACTTTTTCATGTGGTCTCTTTCTTTGGATGTCTTAGGATACTCATTTAATGAAAGAGTGAATCTTACCATAGAAGGTTGTGATCTTTTCTTGGCATCTTGCATTACATACTTTTTAATACTTTTGTTTATGTATAAAGCTTAAGATAAAGCTATCATCCTGTTGTTTTGATCTCTAAAGAGATGAATGCCTAGAACATAATTAGCTTTCCCTAAATCTTTCATGTCAAATTATTGCAACAACCATAGTTTGACTTATGACGAGTTCCCTACATCATTCCTAATTAGTAACGTATCATCAACATATAAGACTAGAAAGACCACTTTATCCTCCTTGATACATTTATAAACACAAGGTTCATCAATGTTTACCTTAAATTCAACGACCTACATTATTGGTCAAATCCTTGGTTCTATGAGAGGGAGGCTTGCTTTAATCTAAAAATGGATCTGAGCAATTTGCAAACTTTTACTTCTTGGCCTTTTGCTATAAACCTATTTAGTTGCATCGTATATATGTTATCATCAAGATAGCCATTCAAGAATGCCATCTTGATATTCATTTGTTAGATCTCCTATTCCAGAGCCACAATAAAGGAAAGAAGAATGCAAATGGACTTTAGCATCACAATAGGCAAAAGGTTTTGTAGCAGTTAACACCGACATTTTGAATGTATCCTTTTGCTATAAGTTTAGCCTTAAAGGTTTCCACTTTCCTTTTGATATTCCTTTTTCTCTTGCAAACCCATTTACACTCTATAGATTTCCTTCAAAAAAGTCTACAAGCTCCCAGACTAAATTATATTTCATAGAATCTATTTTACTATTCATAGCATTTTGCTAGAGCTTTGCATTAACATCACCCTGGCTTCATCATAGGTGATGGGTTCACCTTCATGATCCATAGCCTTAGATTGATAAATCTCTTCTTCATACAAAGAGAAATCAAGTTTTTTAAAAACCCTTCCACTATGATGAAGCTCCCTTGGTGCTTGATCATTTGTTTGTCTTTTCCTAGATCTTGGACTAGGATCTAAGAGTGAAATTTATAGAGTAATTTTATCTCCTAATAGTTCTTTAAGCACCACTTTACTTCGAAGATTAAAGTTATTCATGTAAATCTCTATTAGAAAATTTACAAGGATTTAAATAATGACTTTTTGTTCCTCCGATTATAAAATAGCCCTCCCTTTGTGCCCTTAGGATACCCTATAAACATTCACAATTTTAAACGTGATTCCAATTTCTTTGCATCCTTATCCCATACACATGCGGGGCACCCCCCATATTCTCGTATGTCCAAGAGAGAATTTCTTGCCCTCCTACAACTTGTATAGAGTTTTAGGAGCTAACTTGGTTAAAACTTGATTCAAAATGTAACATACTATATGTAGTGCATATCCTCAAAAAGAAATTAAAAACTCTGAATAACTCATTATGGATCACACCATATCAAACAAGGTTCTATTTTTCTCACGATCACATTATTCTATTGTAGAGTACTGGGCGTACTTAATTGGGATAAAATCATGTTCTTTACAAGGTATCTTAAGAAATCATTGGAGAGGTATTTATCGTCTTGATCATATTGAAGTGTATTAATGGATTTACCCAATTGCTTCTTCACTTTCACGTGACACTCTTTAAACTTGTCAAAGGTTGCACTCTTGTAGTGCATCAGGTATTTATATCTGTACCTTCAGTAATCATCTATGAATGGTACAACGTATTTATACCATTTTCATGCTTTGACGTTTTTAGGGATGCATACATTAGTGTGCATAATTTCTAGGAGATCTTCAACCTTTTTTGCTCAAAATAACCTCTTCGTCATTTTGCGTTCAAGACAGGATTCACATTAGGGAATACATACATCTTTTAAGAACTGTAATGCACTATCATTCACTGTATAAGGAGAAAAATTTTGACCAAACATAAATTGCCGAGTGTAAATTAAAATTTCTTTAAATTAAGAAATTATCAATTAAATTCTACATCACCATGTGCAATTGATACATCATAAATAAATATTTATCTTTAATTAAATTAAAATTAATTTAGGGTTTTATCTCTGATTAAATTAAAATTAATTTAAAAATAAATAAAAAAATTTTATCCTTAATTAAATTTAAATATGTTTAAAGATAAATAAATGAGTTTTATCTCTAATTAAATTAAACTAATTAAGAGATAGTTCATCAAGATAAATTTATTAAAGAAATTATATTCTTTAAGAACTCTTTTCTACTTAGCTCATTGGCATTAAAAAAAAGGGTCTTCACAAAGCCATTCAACACAATTCACAAGCATGAAGAGAATAAGCAGATTTTAAAGATTCAAGTCCGCTCAAAGTTTTAAGAAGTTTCCTCTGAAGAACATAAAGAACGCGAAGAACACGGCTTTCGTTTTTCAAGAAGCTGCTCTCCAATCCTGTTCCGACAACAGAAAAGAGCTAAATTTCGTTTGTCAAGATCAAGTTTACAAGACCCTTGAAGCAAACCTCATCAAGTCTATAAAACCCTTGAAGTAAACCTTGTCGATTTAAGATTAAGTCTGAAGACCCTTGGATCGAAGTTTTTGTTGAAGAAAAGAATCGAAGGATTCTTGTAAAGAATATCCAGAGATTGTAACTCAAGTCTGATAAATAAATTTGATTTATTTGTCTCCAAATTTTCTTGGTCATATTTTCGACATGACATTTATGTCTACAAATTTCTGGCATGCCTGGTGGGATGATCTCTGCCTTTCATATCTTTTCTTTAAAATTTAACTTATCAAGTTGCAATGGTTTCCAAGAAGAACCTTGTCAACAAACCAACCCTCAAACCTGCTCGTGCTGATCCTGGAGTCTACCCCAATTTATCCGCCAGTATTGATATTACTACTCATCCTTATGGCACTAGGGTAGACCAAATCTCTTTTTGAATTTTATGATTAGACTTCTCCAATCCTTAACCAAAATCCATTCTTTGAGACTTCTTCAGGTCAAGACTTAGAAGAAGTTCCTATTGAACAACTTGATTCTGGACCAAGTCCAAATCACTAAAAAATCATCCAAGCAACAAGATAACTGCTCAGGTGGTAACTTCAAAACATCTTCTTCTCCAAAATGAAACTTTGGAGTAGTGAATGTAATGACAACTAGCACCATATCACTTAAAGAGCAAGTTGCAATTTTGGGAAAATCTGTTGAATCTCTGGCAGTAAGTATTAGAGAAAAAGATAAACATATTGCTTTCTTAATGGATAGGATGGCTACTTTCACTGGAAAAAAATCAATGGCCTTAGGTGAAAATAGTTAATCGAACCCTTAAAATGATGTTGAGAACTCTATCATTGAAGATGCTATGGAGTCAAAGCAAAGGATTAGTGAAGTGATCATAATAAGTCAACTCAAAGATTTTATTAAAGAAGCTATCAAGGATCAAATTGATAGTGTCACTCAACCTTTATATACATATGCAAAGCCATACTCTCCAAGGATTGATCATTTAAGGATGCTTGGAAATTACCAACCTCTAAAGTTTCAGTAGTTCGATAGAAAAGGAAATCCACGCCAACATGTTGCATATTTCATGGAAACTCGTAATAATGCTGGAACCTTCAGAGATCTTATGGTAAATCAATTTGTTTGATCTTTGAACGGTAATGCTTTTGATTGGTATACTAATCTTAAGCTTGAAATAACTGATAGTTGGGAATAACTTCAACGAGAATTTCTTAATCGATTTTATAGCATTAGTCGCATCATCATCATGATCGAGTTCGCTAGGTCATGCCAATGAAAGGATGAACAATAATAGACTACATCCATAGGTGGAGGAATTTGAGCCTTAACTACAAAGAAAGATTGTTCGAGTCTTCTGCCCTTGAAATGTGCATACAAGGCATGAATTAGGGCTTGCACTACATTCTTCAAGGCATTAAACCTAACACCTTTGAAGAGCTAGCTACCCATGCTCACGACATGGAGCTAAGTATGTTATTTTTGGAAATCAAGAGTCTCCTGTGCAAGAGCCAAAAAGGGCAAGAAAAAGCAAGACACCCGTAAAAGGGGCAAAACTGTTTATAATAAAAGAGAAAGCAAACAGTCCATGGTTGTGGAGACTAAGCCTCTTAAGATCTCTTCTAACTCAAAACAAGTTCAAGAAACAAAACCTACACCTGCCAAAAATAAACATAAAGCTAAGGTCAACCTAAAAGAAAGGTAAGAAAAAAAGTATCATTTTCCTGATTCTGATGTTGCTAGCATATTAGAAGAACTTTTAAAGACGAAGCTCATTCAGTTGCCAGAGATGAAGCGACCTGAAGAAGCTAACAAAGTTGATGATCCCAACTATTACATATCATCGATTAGTTAGCCAACCTGTGGAAGAATGTTTCATCTTGAAAGACAAAATCATGGCACTTTATGGAAAAGGGAAGATTGAATTTGAAGAAGAAATAATGTCAAAAAACATGGTGTCAATCACTGTGGTTCTTCATTCCAATTTCTTGGATAAAACTATAAAGATTGGTTCTGTTGATCTCATTAAACTCCCTTCAAACACAAGTACAATGGTGGATTTCTAAGTAAATAGAGGCAACCATCTGTTGCATAAAGAAAAAGAGGATGATAATGGCTGGACAATAGTTACACGTTTAAGAAGTGGAAAGCAAAATCTTTCAAAGCTTGTGAAAGTCCCCATAAGTGCTAAGATGATCAAATGGCAATGTAAAGCTCCAAAGCCCAAAATGCCTCAGATAAAAACAGGTTCATCTAAGTATAAAAATTTGAGTTAGAAAAGGTCACGAAGACTAATCAGTTTAAATGAATACGTGCCAATCCAATTTAGAAATAAAGATTTACTCCTTATAATTTGTTACGATGTTGATGGTAATGAAAAATTTGAAGATGAAGACAACATAGATACAGTTGTGATTGGAGTAAGAGATCATTCTAATGGCTCGAGCATTAGATTCACTGATAAAGATCTACTGCTAGGGTCAACTCCTCATAATCGACCATTATTTATTATGGGATTTGCTTACAAACAAAGGATCAATAGGATTTTACTGGATGATGGTTCTGCAGTCAATATACTCTTTTTAAAAATAATGAAAGAGTTGAGAGTTCCTTTAGATGAAATGATGCAAAGTCAATGATTCAAGGGTTCAACCAAGGAGGCAAAGAGCTCTTAGAAAACTTAGACTTTAACTTTTCAATAGAGATATGGAGTCCTATCCATTCTATCATGCGATTGATGCTAAGATAACATATAATATATTGTTAGGATGACTGTGGATACATCAAAATGGTGTGGTCTTCTTTACTCTTTACCAATGTTTCAAGTATTCTAGAAATAGTCAAGTCAAAATGATCATTGCTGTGCCAAACCAATTACTTTGACCAAGGCTCATTTTGCAGATGCTAAGTTTTTTATAGGGGGCACTTTCATTGAAGAAGTAATGACTACTCCCATGAAAAAATTGAAGCAAAAAGAAAAAGACATTGTTTCTTCCACCAACGAAGATAAAATCAGTTAGGGTTTAAAGAAATTAACTTTTCCTTTCACTAACTTGGAAGAATCAACAATTCTTAAACCCTCTTTGAAAGGATATGCCAGGCTAGTTGAATAATCTCTCTTCGAACATCAAAATCTTTCTTCCCATCGAGCTAAAGGTTTTGATCCTAATTCCTATAGAAGACTCGTTAAAGCTGGATATAAGTAAGAAGATGTTGTTAAGTTGACAGAATAACCTAGGAATACAAAGTCTCAAAGTTTAATCAAAGTTTCACAAGTCTGGCAAAAAAAACTGATCGTGTCAAAACGTCCAGAAAAAGACTTGGATTTTCTCCATTAAAGTTGAAGATTCATAAAGAAGATTCAAGATATATAAATGCGAAAGAAATTTTTGAGGAGCAAAAAGATTTAATAGAGCCATCAAGGCCTTTAACGTTTAGTCGTTTAGGAACACACTCAACGCAGGTCTCAGTGTTTAACCATTTGAGCATTCAATTACCTCGAAGGTCAGTGTTTAAGTGGATAGCGCCAAAATCTGATGAAGCTTTTATAAGTGAGCCAATACCTATTCATGCAAGGTTTGGAAGTCTAAACTCTAGAAAAGACAGCCATAATCAAAAAAAGAAAATTATCAACCTCTAATGAATCGAGGGATTTTCATAGCAAAATTTTTTCTCGAATGAAAAGATAAAGCAAAACTACTGCTGAAGTCTTGAAGGCTAGAAAGCATATGATAGTGATAACCAAGCAGGATACATCTTTAGAGAAAGAAAATCTTGAAGAAATAGAAATAGTTGTTTCATATCATGTATCCATATAGGAAGCTAATAAAGAACCATAGGAAGAAGATGCTCAAGAAGCCCCTCCATCATTTGAAAAAGGAAATCAAGCTACTATTGATAAGCTAAAAAAGGTTAACATCGGTACTTGAAAAGATCCATGTCTAATTTTTGTTAGTGCTTATTTGTCTCTAAAAGAATAAAAAGCTTATCTTGACCTTCTAATTGAGTGTAGAGACGTCTTTGCTTGGACCTATAAAGAAATGTTAGGGCTTGATCAAAAAATAGTTGCACATCATTTAGGTGTTAGAAAGACTGTCAGACCCATCAAATAAACTGAATGACGTTTTATCCTGATTTGATTCCTCAAATTGAAGCTAAAATGAATAAGTTTATTAAAGTTGGCATTATTAAAGAAGTCAAATACCCTACTTGGATATCAAACATTATCCCAATAAGAAAGAAGAATGGTTAACTTTGAATTTGTATAGATTTTCGAGATTTAAATAATGCTTGTCCAAAAGATCATTTTTCTCTTCCTTTAATTGAGATAACGATGGATGCTATAACTGGTCATGAGCCTTTATCTTTTATGGATGGGTTGTCTGGTTATAATCAAATTCACATGGGTCCAAAGGATGAAAAACTTACTATTTTTTGAACTTTAAAAGGGATATATTGTTACAAAGTTATGCCTTTTGGATTAAAAAATGCTGAGGCTACATATCAAAGAGCAATGCAAAAAATCTTTAATGATATGTTTCACAAAAACGTCAAGTGATATGTGGATGACTTGGTTGTGAAGTAGAAAAAAAGGGTCGATTATCTCACTAATGTTTGCCAAGTGTTTAAAAGATTACACAGGTACCAATTAAAAATGAATCCACTAAAGTGTGCTTTTGGCATGTCTTTGGGCAAGTTTCTAGGGTTTATTGTACGACATCATGGAATTGGGATTGATCAGTCAAAGATAGATGAGATCATGAAAATGCTAGAACCACGTAATTCCATAAGCTCAAAAGTTTACAAGAAAGATTAGCATATATTTGATGCTTCATATCAAACTTGATAGGTCGATGTCAACCATTCAATCGGCTGATAAAGAAAGATGTTCCTTTTGTTTGGGATAAAGCTTATAGTAATGCTTTCAAAAGCATTAAGGCTTGTTTGTTGCGACCGCCTGTTTTAAGAGTACCCATACCAAAAAAACCTTTGATCCTTTATATTGTTGCAAAAGAACATTCTTTAGGAGCATTGTTGGCACAAGAAAATGATGAAGGAAAAGAAAATGCACTCTAATACCTCTTAAGAACTCTTAATGGTGCTGAGTTAAATTATTCTCCTACTAAAAAGATTTGTTTGGCATTAATGTTTACTGTTAAAAATTTAAGGCACTATTTGCAAGCTCATACTATCCATTTGATATCCCGAACAGATCCTCTTAAATATTTCATGCCCAAGGCTATACTTAGTGAAAGATTGGCGAATTGGGCTCTCTTGCTACAAGAGTTTCATATTGTTTATGTTCCACAAAAGGCTGTTAAGGGACAAGCATTGGCTGATTTTCTAGCAAACCATCACATTCTAGATGATTAGGAATCCTCTAAAGATTTTTTCAACAAGTATGTTCTTTTTATCGAAATTCTCAAGCCATGAAAATTGTTCTTTGATGGAGCTGCACAGCAAGATAGAGTTAGAGTGAGTATTGTCTTTGTCACTCCAAAAGGTGATGTATTGCCTTACGCATTCACTCTCACTGAAAATTATTCCAACTATGTAATAGAACACCAAGCTTTGATCATTGGATTGGAAATGGTAATTGATATGAGAGTCACCCAACTTAAAGTGTATGGAGATTCTAAATTGGTCATCAACCAATTTCTTTCACTTTATGAAGTGAAGAAACCGAAGCTGTTACCATATGTCAACCATGCGAAAAAAACTTTTGGAATAGTTTGATAATGTGAACCTAGAGCACATGCTAAGAAAAAAAATAGACAAGCAAATTCTCTAGCTAATACAGCATCATCTTTTATATTACCAAGTGTCAAAGTAAAGGTTCTTTTGCATAAACCATGGGTCTTGTCGTCAATTATTATCTCTGAAAAAGAGGATATAAAATCCAACACTGTTTCAGTTTGTGAAATTAAAAAGAAGATTGAAGACAACTATTGGTCGATTATCTAGAGTATGGTAAATTACCTAATGATCTAAAGCATAAAGTAAAAGTGAAACATTGAGCTCATCGATTTATTTATTTCAAAGGTACATTTTATTATCGTTCTTTGTATGGAGTATTTTTTCGATGTTTAAGAGAAGATGAGGCATCCAAAGCTCTACAAGAAGCTCATTTTGAAGTTCATTGTGCACATCAATTTGAAGATAAGTTTCACTTTCAAATCAAAATGATGGGATACTATTAGCCTACAATGGTAAAAGATAGGATGGACTACGCCAAGATGTGTCAAACTTGTTAGTTTCATGCTAACTTTATCCATTAACTTCCTGAACCATTGCATCCAATAGTTACATCTTGGCCATTTGATGGTTGGGGACTTGACTTGGTATGGCCATTACCTAAGGTAAATGGGGCATATTTGTATACTTGCAACTGTAGATTACTTTTTAAAATGGGCAGAAGCGACACTTTATAAAGAAGTGAAGAAAGAAACTATTGCAAATTTTGTTCACACTAATAGCATTTATCGTCACGGCATACCACGATATATCATGACTGATAATGGGAAGCAGTTTGACATAAGCAAATTATGTGCATAGTTTGACTTCAAGCAATATCACTCTTCAATTTACCATGCTTCAGCAAATGAATTGGCGAAAGTTTTTAATAAGACTTTATGCAATCTTCTTTAAAAAGTTGTTAACTGTTTAAAGAAAGATTAGCATGAAATGATAGGAGATGGGTTTATCATACTACACATTACACACAAACTCAAGCTACTCCATATCCACTTGTTTATGGTGTAGAAGCTATTCCATCACTTGAGTAGTAAATTCCATCATCAAGGATTGCAATTCAAGAAGGTTTTGCTAATGAAGACAATGTGTCTCTACGCTTAGAGAAATTAGAAGCCTTAGATGAGAAAAGATTAGAAGCACAACATACTTAGAATGCTATTAAGCTGGATTGTCCGAAGCTTTTAACCAGAAAGTTAAGCCACGGTTATTTCAAGTTGGAGACTTAGTCCTTGTTGTAAGAAGACCTATAAATAGCACACATTGCATGGGTAACAAGTTCCTTTCAAAATGGGATGGACCATATATTGTTTAAGAAGTCTATATCAATGGTGCATAAAGATTGTTGATCAAGATGGTGTCAATGTTGGACCAATCAATGGCAAGTTTTTAAAGCAATATTATGCTTAAAACATGATGCTTCTAAGCACGAGCTTAAATTATTCTTCAAAAAAATGTTGCTCCTAAGCACGAGCTTAAACTGCATATTAGAAAAAAAAATGCTCGCTAAGTTGAAAATCTTTTTTGGGACATCTTAGGCAAAAGTTAGAGCATAAATAAATAAATAAATATATGAACTACATTATGACTGAATCCTTTAAAGTTACATAGGAAGCTTGGTTTCACTGCCAAGTTCAGTTAATAACAAAAACAAAAGGAAAAAAAAGAAAAAAATTGGCTCAAATATTTTTTTGTCTATTTAAAAGCATAATGATTATGTTTAAATCCTTATGTCAACCTTTGAGCATCTTCTCTCAAATCTTGAAGCCCAATTGCAAGGTGTTGATGTTCACAGCAACCTCATGCTCAAACGATATTCAAGTCTTAATGTAAGGCTTAAAAGTTTGGAGTTTTTTAAAGTCGATCCTTCACCTTGGTGATATAACCACATTTGATATCTTGGTTGATTCTTTTTTGGCTGTCAAATGCAGTATCTTCTACCACTTTACTGATTCTAATGTCGTGGATGATTCTTTCTTGGCCATCAGGTTCAATATCTTTTACCATCTTGATGTTGAATCATTCTTAATTATCGAGATTGATGCATCTTCTATCTTTCACCATCTTGATGTTGAATCTTCCTTGAACATTGAGATCGATGCATCTTTCATCTTTCACCATCTTGATATCGAATCTTTTTTGATCATCGAGATCAGTGCATTTTCTATTTTCCACTATCTTGATACCGGTATCATGGATGTATCTACCTTGATGATCGAGTTCGGTGTCTACTCTATCTTTCACTATCTTGATACCACAGCTTGGATGAATATGCCTTGATCATTAAGATATAAAAGTTTGATGTATTCTCTATCTTCTACCATCTTGATATGAAATCTTGGATGACTTTTCCTTGGTCATCAACATCTTGGATGAATCTTCCTTAATCATTAACTTTTTTATTCATCAAGCTTGGTGCATACTCTGTTTTCCTCCAACGTAATGCTAAAATCTTCGACGAATCTTCGTTGGTCATCAATATCTTGAATAAATCATTTTTGGTCATCAATATCTTGGATCAGTCTTTTTTGATATTTTATCTTCCTCCATCTTGATGCTAAGATCATAAATAAATCTTTCTTGGTCATCAATATCTTGGATCAATCCTCTTTGGTCATTAATATCTTGGATCAGTCTTCTTTGGTCATCATCTTTTATGCATACTCTTTCACTATCTTGGTACTATAATATATTGGACATCCTTTTTTTGTCATCATCTTCAAAATTCTTACCTTGTCAAAGTTCTATAATGAAAACTCCGCCAGTGACAAGTTGAAGAATATCATAGATGGACACCAAATTTCACAAAGCACGAGGATGTCATCCTTGTCTTAATCATAAATGTATAATGATGCAGAAACATCATATATACTAGACATTTTTTTTATCCTGATCATGAAAGTATAATGATGTTAATATCATTTTATACACTGGTAGTCTTTCTTGTTCTAAGGCATGTCAAACTTGATCGAACTTTTTATCTTTACATGAAGATCAGATGAACTTGTTGTCTTGACATGAAGATCGGATGAACTTATGGTTTTGACATATAGATCAGATGAACTTATGGTCTTGACATGAAGATTTGATTGCAAATATCAGGCTTTTGGGAAAGATTGAAAGGCTTGGGAGAGTTCTGTTAGCTAGTCTTTCAAGGCAAGAGGAAGAATGAACAATGTCCAAGTTTATTTGTATCTACTAAGTTATGGGTTGTTTGTAAGGAGATGTATATCCTTTATCAATATCTTCATTTTCCTTAGAGAAAATAACGAGGTACTTTTGATGATCTTTGAAGTATACCATGGTGGTTTTACAAGAAAATATTATGTTCATGAGATAAATATGATGTCACATAAAATGCTTGGGATAGAATTAAAAGTTTTACCTTGATATCTAATTAAATCTCCAAGCAGACAGAAAAAATTAAAATTAATAATAATTGTTAATACATGAGATAAACATGATATCTATGGTGGCAAATAAAAAAAAAAAAGCAAAGTGTCAAGATTCATGCATAGATGGTGACAAGTGAAGCATAATGCATGAAATTTCTATGCCTAAATTACAAGGAAAAAAAAGAGGGTTGAGACTAATAGGTAAAAAGATTGTTTACCTCCATTTTAAAGAGATCTTGATCTGAAATTAATGAGAAAATTGGGTGGAAGTGTGTTGCTTTTATAGGGAAAATAATCTATTCTAATAAAACTAAGATTGACATTTAAAAAAAATGTTGAATCCTAGTTGAGTTGGATTTGAAAATCCTAGTTGAATTTGGAATAGGCTTTAGACTAAAGTTGGCTGGAATTTGTCTTAGGATTGATAAAAAAGCAACAAATCCTGCCTGGACTAAATTTTACCTACTAAAAAAAGTATCAAATTCTAAATATCGAAATGCCAAACACTTGCTAAAGGAAAATCACCGACAAGTTTGGTGGGGTTATATAACCATGCAAAACCATACAACTTGGAAGACAAATGTGCAAGAAAATTCTTCACCACAAATGATGCTTAGTCATGAAATTGAATCCAGTTTGTTAAGTTAATGAAATGTCATGTGGTGATAGCTTGGATTCAAATGAGGAAAGAGTACATGGACCAAGTTTTGATCCATTGTTCACTTCGATTGTAACAAAATTTAATTTTTTATTATAACAATTTTTCTTTTGTTTTTGCAAAAAAAATGGTAAATCAAAATTAAATGTCTCACTTGTGGGGAAAATTGAAGTTGTCAAAATGATTTTTAAAACAATGCAAAGACCCAAATAGATTTTGGCATAAAAAATAAATTAAATTTTAAGGCTTGTTTACTTGCTACACTAAAAAAAATCATGTACGTAATCAATTCTTGAGGGGCATTTGTAGAAGGAGAAAAATTTTGACCAATCGCAAGTTACCATGTGTAAATTGAAATTTCTTTTGATTAAGAAACTATCAATTAAATTCTGCATCACCATGTGCAATTGATGATATCATAAATAAATATTTATCTTTAATTAAATTAAAATTAATTTAGAGCTTTATCTCTGATTAAATTAAAATTAATTTAAAGATAAATAAAAGAGTTGTATCTCTAATTAAATTCAAATTAGTTTAGAGGTAAATAAAAGAGTTTTATCTCTAATTAATTTAAATTAATTAAGAGATAATTCATTAAGATAAATTTATCAAAGAAGTTATATTCTTTAAGAACTCTTTTTTACTTAGCTCATTGGCACTATAAAAAAAAGGTCCCCACAAAGCTATTCAACACAATTCACAAGCCTAAAGAGAAGAAGCAGATTTTGAAGATTCAAATCCTCTTAAAGTCTCAAGAAGTTTCCTCTAAAGAACTCAAGGAATGCAAAGAATATAGCTTTCATTCTCCAAGAAGCTGCTCTCCGATCATGTTTCGGCAGCAAAAAGGAGCTAAATTCCGTTTGTCAAAATCAAGTTTACAAGACCCTTGAAGCGAATCTCATCGATTCAAGATCAAATCTGAAGACCTTTGGATCAAAGTTTGTGTTGAAGAAAATAATCAAAGGATTTCTTGTAAAAAATATCCAGAGATTGCAACTCAAGTCTGATAAATAAATCTGATTTATTTGTCTCTAAATTTTGTTGGTCATATTTTCAACACGATATTTATGTGTATATTCACCAACCTTTCAATCTTTCTTGGCTAATATTACTAAGTTTTAAATTCTAAAGGTACATCTTATTAGAGTGAAAAGTTTTTAATCTTTGGTTTGATCATATAAAGATTACTATCTATCCATCCAAAACATACAAAAGACTTGTTTTTATGAATCACTACTATTTTACTAGAAGAAATTGAATAAGAATATTTAATTAAACAAGTAACTGAAATAAGGTTCCTCTTAAAACTAGAACAAAAAAATAGTTTTCAACAAAATAAATCTAAATTTATCAAAATATAAATGTATGTCTCCTACTGCTTTATGCTCTCACTATCGATTCTCAATAAGAAGTGCTTGTCAAGTAAACTTCTTATTTCCTTAAACCCCAGTAAAGAAACACAAACATGATTAGTGGCTCCAAAATCAATGACCCAAGTGTTTTCTAAATCTTCCATTAAACAAGCTTCATTATAAAGAAGATCCTTACCTTCCTTGCCCTTGAAGCCTAGGAATTCCTTATAAATCTTCTTGAAGCGACTAACCTTTCCACAATGAAGTACTTTGACTTTTTAAGGTCTTTTGGCTTTTTTTTTCTTACTTTCAGATGCAAGAGGAATGAAAGACTTAGAAACCCTTTGCTTCTTTGCATTTTACTTTTTTTTTTTCTTTTTCTTGTTCCTAGAACTAGAATTTCAAGCAACAACTAAATTTTTTCTCTCCATTAGGTTGGTTGCCATTATCGAGCATAAGTTAATAGGCCTGCAACTCCCTTATGAGCTCAATCAGCTAAATACATTAATTCTAAAAACTAAGGGATTATGATCAGCCAAAAATAATAAAATATACACATTATGATAAACAACATAATAGAAAACCTAGAAGGCCAACTCCCTAATAATTAAATCTATAAATAAGTAAAGAGAATTTTGATTATTATTTTTATGCATATGACATAAGCACGACTAGGATCAGATATCAATTCTAGGATAAACAAATCAGAATTGCACAGCAAAATTTTAAAATTTTAAAGCTTGATCGTACTAGATCATATTGTCATATACAATAAGACTATCTTTATAAATTACATGAGTTGTAGATCTACAGATGCTATCCAAGAACTCTTGGAGTAGATCCGTGTGAAAGTTCCAACCAATTAAACTTCTTCATTAGTCTCCAATTCTCAAATGGTAGAGTGTATAGGCATTTTTTTTAATCAACTCCGAATTTATACGGCTTCATTCTCTTTCAAGACCACTTTTGTGCCAATAGGATAAAAATTACAACATGTTACGATTAGAAACCCTAGAGGTGGCACAAATGGTCTAGCCTGAAATCCTAGAGGTTGCCTCTTATTTATATCAAGTAATAAGGTAGTCTTAGTTTAATTTTTTTACTTAAAAACCGTTTACAATAATATGGGTGTCCACCAAATTTTTGGCTAAGCCTACAATGTACCGATATGTTATTTTGGCCTAATATATTCTAAGGTGTTTAAACTATTTAATCTGAATGCTTAATTAATCCTGATTAAACCATTAATTTTATATAACCAGATTATTTTTCGTAACTCTAATTCTAATCCAAAACAAAATTACGATAATTTTATTTGAATAGAATAATTATGTAATAATTATCAAAATAAAATTAATTTTAGTAAGATAATAAATTTTAATCGTAAATAAATAAATAAAAATAATTTTTCTTAATTTATTTAGAATATTGTTCATATTTAATTCATAAATAAATATTTAAATAAGACTTTAGACATCAAATTAATTATATAAATAATTAATTTTTCATATCCTTTTAATTCAAATTAATTTTTATATTTATTTAAAGATAAATATAATTAATTTAAATTACTAATTCTTGTCTAAATAAATATTAAATTAAATTAAATATATATTCTAAATAAATAATACCAAAAAAAATTTATTTATTTACTTAAAAAAATGCTTGCACCTTAAAAGAAGTGGATGCGCTATATTGAGAATTATTCGACTTCGAGTGTTTTAACCAATAACCATTTTTTAAGGAATTATGTTGAGATAATAGAAGGACCAATTGGACGTATATAATTAGGCTCCAATAATCTATGTATTAATTATTCTATATCGAATAAATAATCACATAATTATTAATCTCAGAGTCATACCACTAAAGACCTAAGACTACACTCTCAATTGGATATCATATTATGTAAGCTTTATAAATAGCCTCTTAGTCCAATGACCTTGTCATTTGTGTAATACTCTCATATGATATCCACGATCAACTTAAGATTAAAGTCTGTTTTACCTACTTGCTCACCTTATCTTAAAGTTTCATTTTACTCTTTATGTGAAAATGTTTGTTCACCATTTGTGAATAATTTATCATTTGACATAGAAATGACCGATGTCTCATTTATTTTCACTATCCTATGTAAGGCCTTTTAAAAGGATAACCTTAACTTTTTATAAGAGCTATGATTCTATATCTATAAGCAAAGCTCTCATCAAGTACAAGTTATATACTCGACGAACTGATCTAGTAGCTACTATTTTGAAATGCTTTAGCCTTAGGAACATCAAAGTATACAAGTTATAAACATGGAGTCAATTACTTACTCAGGATTTAAGTAATTACATAACAAATGTCTAAAGTGAATTAATCCATGTAAACATACTTATTAATGGACTAATTTCACTTTGTTCCAGCCCAATATATCACCACATCTAGGCAATATATCTATGTTTCTACTTAGAAGTCAGCCAACTCTAGATGGCTAAGGCATGCCATCTTCCTAATTAGATTTAGATGACATAATTGTCTTAACATAATTTAATTACTCACATTAACCCTATAAACTTCGAACTATCAATTTAGACAATTTACCTTAGAATGTTGTCTTGCCGCATGTAAAGTCCATTATATGCAATATTCTAATAACATAAACACAAGTAGTCAATGAGTTATATTTGCTTACATTTACTTTAACATATAAATTAAATGAGGATGAAATTATATAATGAAACCTTAATAAATGAAAATGAATAATTAGTTCAAAACTAATGAACTACATCATAATGTCTTTCATCCTTTGGGCATTCCTAACATAAGGTGGAAGTTTTAAATCTGAAGATACATTCATTTATGCATAAGGTTTTCAAATGTATTGGATTTACTTTATTTTGAAAATGGTAGAGGATTGTTGGAATATTTTTAAAATAAGTGAAAAGAATAAAGAATTAATTGATTAAATAATCAATTAATGGTAAACTAGCACAAAAGATGCAAACTTACTTTAGTTAAGTTCAAAACCAAGGAAAATTGATTTAAAGATCAACTGGAGAAGCTTTATATATGTTGGGATTACATCTTATAAGTTTTGGAATGAAAATAAGCTTCTAGTATACACAGAGGGTGTAAAAGGATTCGAATACTAGGTTTTAAAATATATTATATTAAAATTTACAAAAAGGGATCTGAATCCCCTAAGTCGAGGATTCAAATCCCCTAGTTAAATTTGATAGGTTTGTTTATAATGGCTTGTTACATTTCAACTTCAATTAGACCTTTTCAAAGGATATCCTTTCACTGGGAAAAAGTTGCCAATAACACCTATTGAGTACCAAAAGTGGAAACCCAATGGCAAGATAATTTAGTTGGATAAAAACAACATAACTATTTATTAAGCCTTTATAAATAGAGATAAAGATTTCCAATAGAAAAATTATGAAATGATATAGCATTACTTTTCCTTTCCTATCATTGTAAATTGAAGTAAGTCTTTTAATTTTTTTGGTACAAAATCAAGTAAAAAAAGTACTTTTGTCCTTCATAAACTTGACATTTAGTGTGATTTTACTAGTGCAAAGTAATTGCAAGTATAAATTTCATTGTATCCTATGACTATTTGGTAACTCCTATTGCATACTGTCATTAGTGGGAGCAAAATAAACCTAAGTAAAAGTGGCATTTATAACACATCTTGAAGTTATTTTCTTTAATATTTATTTCTTTTTGTTAAACTCACCATTTTCAAATAAGAACTCTACAAACAACAATATATAGTCCAATACTCGTGCCTGACACATATTCAGACATGAGTATCGGGATATGACATTTCAATAATCCTCCAAACACATAAAAAATTAAACATACCTTTATTAAATATATAACTGTATCTCATACTTATATTCGAGTTCAAATAACATAATTATTGAAAATTTGAAAATCTACATTTATTAATCTGGCCGCCCAATAGTTTTTGAGTTATTTAAATGTGCTTGTTAAATATTAGCATGATTTAACGTTACAATATTTTATAAACGATTTCTTCATTATTTATAAAATATTTTTTTACAATTTCAAGGAAATTTTAATCTTCAGTTTAAGTAGAATGATAAAATTTAGCTCTTATCTCATAGTTGATGAAAATATAATATCAATAATCATTTTCTATTAGTTTAACCTAGAATTTTATGAATTTAATCTAAAACATTTCAATTATTATTATTATTATTATTAATTAAATTTTAATTTTATTAATCTAAAAGTTTTTACATCGAGCTTAAGTCTAAAAATATCATGTTCAAAATTCGTGTTGAGTGAAAACAAACCCACAAACCTAGCAAGACGCTTGATTTAGTTTGAACATATCTGCTTTAGACTATATTTTTAAGGTTAAAAGTATCTCAATAAAATTACGTTAATTTAAAGATTAATGATAAATTTGAGCCATAACCTTTTTAAGTAAAACTGATCATTTTAAATCTTATCTCATTATTTTTAAGTAATGCTTAAGACACCCATTGTTACCATTCACTTTCTAAGGTTTAATGACGAATTATAATATAATTGAAATTAAAAATACATTGAAAGAAAATAATTATACTTTGACCTTAAAATATTTCATACCAAAACAAATTATAAAATTGGTGAATTTTGTGAACCAATTGGCAATAGTAAGCAAATAATAAATTTTCCGATTTTCTTACCATCAAAATGTTTGTTATTTTAGGGAGATTTAGTTTACATCTTTTTATAAAAAAAAAAATCAGATAATGCAAATTTTTTTGATGAAAATCAGTTAATACATTATACTTTACAAATACATTTTCTTCTTATTTTAATCGACTATCGGAGTTTAGGAAAAGTAAAGGAATTTGTAGACAAAAAATAATAGTAATTAACTTATAATGAAGCATTAAAATTTCAAATATAATTTGATTTCTGTATAATATTAAATTAAGAAAAAAAATTAATTTGATAACCTGTTAAATATACCATCTCTGTTATGTGAGATTTTTAATAATGGTTGTTGAATCCGTATTCTACACTTCATTTAAAAAAGAACTTGAGAAAGATTATTATATGTAAATATGATAAATAAATAAATAAAATAATATTTTAAAGAAAATTATTTAAATAAAACAAAAGTATTTAAGTGTTAGAAATAAGGAGTAAATTAACATTTTTATACTTGTATTTATGGTTAGGTATATCATAAATTCTCATTGTTTTATGAATTTTTAAATAATATTATAGTATATTTTACAAACAAATAAAATTAATAAAATGTTTATTAACGGAATTTGTATCAATGTATTAAAGGTTTCTTTTTGTAAATTATATCAAATTTAACAAAGTTTTTTATTTTTAATATTAAAGTAAAATTAAAAATATGAAGATAAAAAATTTGTAATAAGTTTTAAGTTTTTTTTTTTAATATTAATAAATTTACTTACTTTTTAAGATTAAAAGAATTAAAACTTTGGAGTAAAACAATTTAATGTATACCTTAACTTTTTTTATTTATTATCAAATAAATTTATTTTTAAAATTTTTTTAATAAAATTAAAATTATTTCTTATAAATTAGATAAATATTATTAATATTAAATTATTTAATGAACAAAAATGAGGACTTTCGTCAGCTCAAAATATCTTTCATGCTTGTGTTTTTTATATATACTGTATGGAGATGACATTATATTATTGGTACTTAAATATTTTTTTATTAAGGACATTGTGATATATAAAGTACCCTTATTTAATTTTTGGATTATTTTTAGTAGACCTTACAAGTTCAATTTTTTTTAAAAAAAATTAAACATGCATACATTTATTCATATATATATATATATATATATATATATGCAACTTAGTATTACACATCTTAGGGAAAATCAACAACAAGAATGTTGAGAAAAAGTTTCTAGTTAACATCAGATTGAATGAACGTAAAACCACAGAGCCCATCCCCCAAAAGGCGACCTCTTGGAAAGGTATCAACCAAAAACAAATATATATATATATATATATAAAAGATATCTTGGAAAATTTAGACCAAATGACAATTGCATTCATTCTTTATAAGGAGGATTGAGATCAAAATCTAACATTTTCTTAGTACCAGCCTGATTAGCTTTTGGTGAGGGGATGTCTTCGTGATCAAATCCACTATTTGCTGCTGGTTCTCCTATGGAATCAATCTCCTTCACTGGTTCCCGCAATGTAATGCTACTGAATGGATCGTCTACAATTTCCTTTTGCCTTCAGTTATTGATCCTTCAATGGCTGACTCTTTGACCACCCAATGCATGAGAAGCTGAGAAATAACTGGTTACCGAATCCCCACTTACACTGCCATTATCAACCTTGCAAATACTTCCCAGTTCTTGTTCAATGGTCTTTCCTTTTTCAGGCAAATCTTTCCCAAGATTGCATCAACTTTTTCGGTGTTCAACTCCTTCGAAGGCAACTTAGTTTGGTTCCCAGTTTGCGAATTTTGAAGCTTCCGTATCTTTTCTGGAACCCCATTAATATCAAGCTTCTCTTCAACGGTAGCTTCTCGGCCTCTCTTTCCAGTCACTGACCAATGGGATGTGCAATTTAGCAAATCTTTTACGGACTCCTGTTGCTTTAGTTGAGTTGTATAAGGCTGAAGTGCAGTTTCGTCAGGTTTCGGAGGCCGAATGCCCTTCCAACCCCTGTCAGGATGCTTCTTCATATGTGCACTCAAAGACATAATGGACGGAAAAATCTCCTTGCAGACATAACAAGTAATATCACTCTTCACCTTCCGAGTTCTGATAGGGAAAACTTCAGCTACTGACTTATTAGGTTCGCGCTTTTTGTAAATCCGACTATGACCAGTCATCGCCCACCTAGAGTTGAAACCTTGTCTGCAATACGGACAGCTTCGACGTTGTCCATCAGCTTCATTGGAAACACTATCATTCTTGCTCGCCTTGGCTTCACTAATAGGAACAACATTATCATTCTTGCTCGCCATGGCTGCACTGGAAACAACATTGTCATCCTTGCTTGCCAACTCAACTTTCCTGGATTTGTTCTTTGTCTATCTAGTCAAGAAATATGACGAAGAAGAAGAAGAATGATTATCATGCATTATCCTTTGAGTCTTATTCTTATTCTAAAGTCGTCTTCCTAGTAATTGTTTTCTCCATGGAAATGAAAACAAAAAAGAAACAGAAGAAAGAAAAAACAAGAAAACCCAAGAACTAGAAATCTAAGATAACAAGAGCTGCAAGGAAGAAAAAATCAGGTTAGGGTTTAACCAGTACTGTTCTTTTCGTAGGAAATTAAAACTACAGCATTTAAAGAAGGAAAATCATAGTATTTCTGATTCGGGTCTTAGGATATAACAGTCTTGCATACAAAAATTTTGCATGGCAAGTAATTGAGATCTTTCAAGAAACTGCATAAGTCTAAGCTTACTTATTCAATTTTAGTTCTGGCATAAAAAAATGTAACTACTATTTTTTTTTTTCAGAAGTAATTAATTTAATAACAACAATGAAGGTTACAAACAATTATGCTGTCTACACCGTTCAATGGGATCAATCAGGTATTTTTTTTATAGTCGTGATCCGCTTCCATCTCACTCTATATACTCTTTTATAGATGTTGAAAAAATATGCCATACTCGTGCCTCTTCCCTTATTCATATGGAGAGTCTAAATAAAAAACATATGATGCGATATTTGTTTGTTTATATATTTATGCATCAGAAAATTATGATTTCAACCACTTCCATTGACAATGATTATCTTTTATGTCCATCGACTCAGTAGTTTTGAATTTTAGAAATGACATTATTTTAATATCATTTATTTAATTTTTTAATCAATTATCATATACCTATTTAATAATTTATTTATTTTATATCTTAATAATAGACAAAAAAATATTAAATATGACGCAATTATATGATATTAAAAGATTGATCCATTTATTTTTGCTCTTGAACCTGATTGGTCGTCTCTTAAATCTTGGCATATTATCATGCATCCAATGCTTATGTGTTAGCCCTAATCTTGGTGTACGTATTTCAGAGGTGCAATTTGTTGTTTTTTATTTTTTTGGGTTGCCAAATGCAATTTGTTCTTTAAAGAAGAGAGAAAAAAAACCTTATGGCTTTCTTTTTCCCTTTAAATAGTTGTCATATATCTACTAAAAATAACTACAGTAAATGGTGTTGGATGCTTAAAGTAGTTTTACCCATAAAAATATGTGGTGAACAATATGAGTAATTCCTCTCGTTTACTGCTCGTGGCGAAGCTCGGGTTTTCACTAGTTATAGTAAAAGAATCCAGCCGAGTAGTAGTGTAGCTAGGAAGAATTGATGCAACAGTATTCTTTTTTTTTTCTTCCAGTTTCTCCTTTACTTATGTTTCTTTACTCCTTTAACCCAATTCTCATTTATTTATTCGTTTGTTTTTTACTTTTTCCTCTTTCATAATTTTTATTTATTTATTTATTTATTTTTTTGCGGAGGAATGAAGGATTGTATTAAAACAGTAACGACTAACTAGAATGAGATTCAGATTACCGATCAAGCCCAGCGATGCTTTCAGCCATGTTGGAACTGTGGCAAGAAAGTGAGTGCTTTCATTTCTGCCTTGCGTAAAATTTACGACAAATCTTCATTAATCTCTTTACGATCGAGATTTTCTGCTCTATTGCATTTAAGTAATGGAGCAGACAATTTTTTTTTTTGTTTTGGCCAACTTGCTTTGCTTTTCTCTTGCATTTAATAGCATGGTGAAACACGTTTTTGTTTTTAGACATAACGTCTCAATGAAACTTTTTCTCTTACTTTGCTCGTCATTTTTTGATTATCCAAGATCAACAATGCGCCTTGGGAAGCTTTTAAGTTGATCACCAAACTGATCTCATCATTCGTAATTTATAATTATTTTGTTTTATAGATAATTAGATAAGCTAGGGATTTTGATGTTATTTAAAAATAAGTTCTTAAATATCACTACAAGAGAAAATTTTATTTTCAAAATAAAATTTTGTAAAAAAAATGAAGATTCCATTGAAAAAATATTTTTCATGAAAATTCAGTCACAAATATTTTATTGATAATATTTTTATAGTAAAAAGTTATTTTTCAATGGAATTTCCTTTGAAAACATATTATTTCCAATTGAATTCTTCCGCAAGAGGAAACTATTTCCACGAGATGATACGTCAACAAATGGACTTCCGAGGAAGTATTTAGTCAATGAAAATTTTTTTCTAATTGAATATTCCATTCAAAAAATTTTTCTCGATAGAATATTTAATCAGAAATAATACTTTTTTTTAAAGGAAAATTGTGTCGAAGAAAACATTTTCAACCAAATTGCCAATGTAAATTTCCGTCGAAACAGTTCTGTCAGAAAAAAATGTTGTCGCACATTTTCTAAAAATTTTATTTGGTATTTATATAGTTATATATATTAATTTTATTTATTCATTCAGCCATCTTCTTCCCCATTCTATAAAATTTTTCGGCAAACTACCATCCCCTGGCATCATTCCTTTCATAATAACCGACAATCGATTAAAACACAATTTACTCAAATTGAATTCAAACTTCGTATTTAGCAGTTGTGATATAGTAAAAAAAAAAAGTTATGTGCTGTGTACATCCTAATTACAATGGTTCATCTGCTTTATTCAACAAATGGTAATAATTAACAAACGCTAGCATCATTCTTCATCCCTGACCATTGTTTCATTACTACAGAATAAGATATTTTTAAGAATAAGATAAGAAGATAATAAAAAAAAAGTATTCTTTATCTAAATTAACTGTATTGAGATGAATATCATCATTAATTTAATAGTATTAAGACGAATGTTATTTCTAATACTTTTCAAAGATACTTCTTTAAAGGATGATGGTTAGGAACGAATTTTCGTTCCTATAACTTTTAAAGATAATTTTTTTCTTTTAGAAACAATTATTAGTTGTCTTAATTCCTTTAAATTTTGCAATGCATCAGTGCTCCTATTACCACTGACGTTAGCCTTAGATTCAAAGCATCCATAGCCATTCTAGTGTAAAGATTCTTTCAACATCAGTTATATGATGAACTTCATTATGATTCCTAAATGATTGACTTTGATGAAGTTCCCTTGTGCATATTAAATTAAGTAATTTGCATGAAAGCCATTGTAATAGAGATGTTCATGTACCACATCAGCATTCATAATTCGATTATTTTGACACCTAACACAAAGATATTTAATTCTACTTTCACTGATGTAGTTACTATTAGCATAAGAAAAAAACTATAAATTGTCCTGCTCAATTCATATACTCATTACTAATAGGCCTTTCAGCATCCAATCAATTATACATCCAAGATCTATGCATTTGTCACAACCTAAGTAAAATACAATGCAAATTAGTTAGTTATTTATTTACTGATTTGAAGGCAAAACGAACGGTATACCGATATCATACTATTAATGTGATTTCTTTATCGATTCGCACAGGTTGTGTCAGCCTGGACCATTCAATACTGGTCTTTACCGATAGGTATAGGCCCGTATTGCTTAGTTACAAGATTTTTTGCTTTTAATTTCTTTTATTTTTTGGATAGAACTATTCATTTTTTTATTTTTTTAACCCAATTAATTTCTTATGTACGTAAGATTTTTATCCTAATTTTTTTAAAAAATGCTTTTTAATTTCCAAATTTAAATATATATATATTTATAAATATAAATATTATTTGTACATATATAAAATTTACACAATTAATTTAAAAATAGTAAAATTATAATTAATAAAAACAAATAACTTGCTTGGGAATACTATAGCACATTAAGTCAAGCGGCGACAAGCTAACCAACGAGGAGAGAAAACATGTCCTAGCTTTAAAAATAAAACATAAATATATATTGTGAAAGGAAGTCTGGCTTTTGCTTATCGACATAAGCATAAAATATTTTATTAAATTAAACATATATAGTGGAAAGTAAATCGAGAAATACTTGGATTTCCTCAGGATCTTAGGCTAAGATGTACATGTGGTCGATTTTGGCAATTTAAAACAGAGATCTAATGGAGATCTTACCCTTTCAAAGACTCATAACCCCAAGTGTGTCAATCTTTACACAATCATTGCCATGGCTTGGTTATTTCGATATCTCTTTGAGGCCATAAGTAGTATAAGCATCTTACCTCTAATGGTAATCCTTCACGAGATCTAGTGGTTCTTCGGTGCTAGCCAAAAGGCTCGAGAAGCATCAACCTAAAGTAGGATGTAGTTGTTTTCTCTCACATAAAAGCAATAACAATTTTAAAAAATTGCAAGGATATAAGATAGCACTATAAGGAGATAATAGAGATGTGGCAATAATGATTTCTTGCCTGCTGTTAACATCATTTACACTCAGAAGTGCTAGATACAAGTTTTTTCACTTTTTCCAGGATCAAAAATGATTTCAAATTATAAACACCCTATTTTGTCCAGGCCAACATCCAAGATATCAAAGTTAGCATTCGAAGCACCATCGAAGTCATTGGATAAGCATGGATTAGTCTGCCACCATTCTCGACTAAGATAAGGTGTTTAGAGACTTAAAGGATCCATATATTTGCATAAATATATCAATACATAGTCTATACGTATCGATATAGAGCCTCCACATTTTAAAATTCAAAATTCTATGGTTTGTATTAATGCAAAAGGGCAATATATCAAAACATGAGTCAATTGTATTAACACAGGCTTATGTCATAAATAACGTCATGATTTTTGGCCAAGATATATTGATACACAAGTGATTGCATCAATTTGCTTGCTTAAAGGTAAAATCAGGGATTAAATCTTTTTAGTTTATTTTTTTATATCGTCTCTATTTATTTTCAATTTGCCATCATTTCCATCATTTTAATGAGCCACATCCATGGGACCATGACCTTGTTAGGACTTTCATGCATTATTGTGGCCTTAGTTGTGGTAGTTATAGGACCCTAGTGATTTCTTATTGCCTTAATGTTGCTTGGATGATAAAAAGTGCAATGTTTCATTTTGCCATTAAAATAACCCCTGCTCATGCATTTTTTTAACTACGTTTGTCTCATTTTCACATCATAACCTATGTTTAAATGTTCATCCTAACATGTTCTAAGAATGGTTATGCATTTTAATGCATCGCTACCATGTTTTAGTTGACAAAATGTTAAGTTATGTTGCTATTATGGATGTTCATTCATGTACGATTTTTTTACTATGTCTTGTTTATCATATGTTTGCTAAAATGCTCTATGATTGCTTGTAAAAATCTATCTAAAAACCCCCAAGTTAAGTCCACACCAACTTTAATAATTGAAAACTACCATAGATTTAATGTTTTTAAACCATTAGTCCTCTATTCTTTGGGATAAATCAAGCTTAATGTTTAGATGGCCTAATGTGTTAAAAAAAATCTATTTTTAGCCTTAAAGAAATTTTCAATTTTATAACATCTATGTTTTGATGCCTTGTTTCGAGCCTTGTATTGTAACTCGATGGCATGCATAACAAGTTGTCCACTTGCCCAACTTTTAGAACTTCAATGGATTCATGATTCCATTACCATAAACCTAAATTTTCCTACATTCATATGTCGAACACTTTGACACATGATTTAAAAAAATAATCTTAAATTTAAAAACCCATTGCTTCTATATTGACAACACTGTACCCCTACTTGAAAATTTATTTTTGAAACCCTAATGATTTTTCTAGAATTTTATGGTATTTTTCTTTTAAAAGGTATCATATTAGCTCTTTAACATTATCTTGTTCCCCCCAAACATGTTTGTTTGAGAGAGTTATGATTTTTTAAACCTTTGTTGTCTGGAATCCCTAAAATCAATAATTCATATTCTATTTGGGCCATTTTTGCTTATTAGATGAGCTTTATGTATTTTCAAATGTTTATTTTTTGAGAACTTCATGAAATTCCTTTTTGTATTGTTTGTGATTTAACTATTCCGAATAAGTCAAGGATGATTTTTCAAAGTTCGCTACACGTTTTCCCCTGCATGCCTTGTTAGTGTTGAATTAGACTTGATTTCAAAAATTAATTCCTCAAGCAATTTTTTGGGATTTTTGGAATGTTTTTACATTATCTTTTTCGAGTTACCTTTTAGCGGTATCTCATTTGCCCCCTGATGCCTTTGGGTGAGCTCAAAATAAATTTGGAAAAATGGATAGCGCAATAGTGTCTTCCATTTTCAACCTTAGGTAAAATTAATGAATTCTCTCGAACCACTTTTTTGAGGCATTTGAAATTTTGAATGCCTCAAAATTTATTTAATTAATTTCCCAAAGAGTCAAGCGTCACAATGTGGGTTTCACTAGGCTTGTATCAAGGCTCAAAAAATTTTAATTTTTTAATCTAAAAGCCATATTTTCACCAAAAATATTCTATTTTTCAGAAATATTAAAATTTTCATCATTGGAACATTTCAACCCCTCTTTCCTCTAAACTTCAAAAATCCAAGTTCTTTCTTCCTTAGACCTTTTTATCAAATCCTTTTCTCACATCTCAAGCAACCACCAAATACAAATGCATCTCAGAATTGTCATTTTGATTATTCCTCCATAACCGATGTCAATTATAAGATCCATTTTGATCGTCTTTCTTTTTTTTTAGTTTATTTTTAAGCAATATTTACTATTATCTTTTATGTCTTACTAATACGTTTCTTTCCTTGATGATAATTTTGCATCCATGTTTTAAAATCAAATTTTCTAAAATTTAAGGCAATGTTCCGTGTTGTTATCCTCCAATGCCCAATATGGAACACCCTTTTCAAACCAAGTTTGACAATATTTTACACCTTATGTATTGCCATTCTTCTAGGGTATGTAATGGTATCAAACCTTTTTACAAGAATTAGATTTATAATTTTCAAAACTCATGCATTATAGAAGGAATATGTTCAAATAGTAATGTAACAAAACCAAGACAACTGATACTAAGATACTAAATGATTGAAAGGTGCCGATTTAGTGTGTTTCGGGGTAGCAATCCTTCCCCTTGTGTAATCAACTCCCAGACTCTTTTAAAAGGCACTTTGGTATACGTAGATCATAAAAGCAGCATTTTGAGTTTTGTAGCTCGAATTACTCATTTTAATAGGTGTCTGGTCATGCCTAATGTAACATGATCGATGGTGATTTTAAGTCTTTGGCCACTTCGTAGTGGCTATCCAAGAGCATTTGGACAAGTGATTCATCTGGTCTTTCTCTATTATCATTTCACCATGTCTAATTCAAATCCCAATTAAAGGGTATCCCTAAGGCATTTCTTTTTAAGTCATGTGCGTCCACATAAAGCAATCGAAGTGAGTCTAGAGGCACGCTACGATAGCTTGGTGACTCCACTGGGGATTTCATTTAAAGAGTTAAACCTAAAAGTTGGACATATCTTATCCAGTTCTCGGTTTCTCTTTGGTTTTAAATTACTATTTGATTATAATCCCCTTTCTTTCATTTTTTATAGTTTGTTTATGTTTTTTTTTCTTTCTTTTTAGCCAAAATTTTTTTATTAAAATGGTAATAAAAAGTAAAATGAAAAAATTTATTGTTTCCTCAACACACACCAAGCACTTGCATCTCATTAGACTCTCTACCATATTTTCCCTGGGAAGGGAATAAAACCCTATATTTAGGTTGGACAGAGCTATTTGCCTCAATGACGGTCATCATCCATGTTAGACCTTTAGGTGGTGAATGAAATCAAGAGAGGGGGTGAATTGATTTTTCAAAATTTTAATAAATTAAAATTTTGGTAGACAAACTTGAGAAATCCAAACAATAAACTTTTGGAGTGTGATTTAGTGAATGAAAAT
>JBBYHO010309306.1:0-30117 GCA_038382025.1 Adansonia gregorii | reverse complement strand
CAATGAATTGCCTTAGTACTTTTAAGAATCTTTTTCAATTTAAACAGAAGTGCAAGGTCGTATATTAATTTAGCTTATGTTTGTTTGTTATATCAAAACTAAATTCAAGGTTAACACTTTTAGTACTAGCCTTTTAATATACGTTGGTTCTTCCGTCAAATATCTCAGAAAGACCATTAGCATAATGTAGTGTCTACTCAAGTATCAATCCTTATTAGTTCCTAAAATTTTTGGTTAACCTTATGAATTTAGAGAAACAATGTCTCCTAAATTTATCATGCGTTGGCTATTGACTTTATCAAGTTAACCAAAGCCAAAAACATATGAGATATGTCTTAGAGTGGTGAATCCTCTCTAGATCACTCATTCATCCACCATACGATTCATGTCATACCTAGTGTACCTTATCTTAAGTATCTATCCGTTGTCGATCGGTTTCAGATAAATCAAAGTATGACGACCTGGTATCAAAATTCTAATGACTAATATAATTGATTGGCATATGAGAACATATTCTATAAACACTTGAATGACTTATACCAAATGAAGTTCTCATAGGATTCATGTTCAATGAACTTGTTTCCACAAAACAAGCACCTATATGCTATCCCTAAGTATCCTTATACTTTAACTTCTTTGAGATTAAAGAGTTGCACGCATCAAATGTATGAAGGCTTATCATATACTAGCTTTGTGCATTGTTAAAACCTTGTCTTGACAACATGATGACTAAGAAGATTTTTAGAAACACAACTTTGATGTATAAGGATCTCCTCACCGTAATTCATTACTAACTTTGCAAAGCCATTATGTTTCTTAGGCTTTATCTAATTATTGTTTACATGATCGTCAATCATGCTACTAACTTAAAAGAAAACCTTGAATCACTAACATAAGTGATTGGTTAACATTATTAACTATTATATGCCTTAATCTGATTAGCTCAAGGGCATATACTAACATTACATCAACTGCCACCCTTAGAAAAATTTTATTCTCGTAGCTCTGTCTCAGCCCCTCTTAAAAGCTCATAAAACCTTTCTTTCCTCACATTTTTCCTCTCTTACCTCCCCTCCTTGGATACTACAATCATTAACCTCATTCTAACTCTTTTTGCTAATCCATAGCAAAAGAAGGGAAGCAAGTGAACTATAAATGCAAAATCTCTTCTGCTTAACATCATTGATAAGTTCTTAAGTTTTTTGGCATATTTCGTATTTTTTTCTTCATTTATTGACATTCTTCTTTCATTTTCGTCATCATAGTAATCTTTAATATGCTAGCAATGACATTATCATAGAATTTTCAGGCATCATCTAGCCTTGGTTATGATAGATATAGGATTTTAGATGCTTTGTTTATCCCTTCACCATGTTTTCTTATGCTTATATGCTTGGTTCATCTTGAAAACATGTTTTAATACTATCTTGAAAATTCTAGCAAGCTTTTCTTCTTATGTGAGCATGTTCACCTGGTTTTTGTGGCATGATTCTTAATGTCATTCATGAAGCTAATATCTTTATGCATTTCCTTATCCATTTCTTTGCATTTTTGTAATCATTTTCATGGCTAAATGTCATTTTTTCTCATTTGAACATGCTTTCCATTTTGATTTTCATGAATATCATAATTAGTTCATCATATGCTTGTCAAAATGCTTGTTTGATACTTGTCAAAAATCTGTTTTGTAAAAAACCCTTAAAGTCATGGCTCTATTAACTTTAATAAATGGAGATTAACATGCACTTAATATTTTCTATCTATAGGTCCTCCAATCTTAGGGAAAAATCAAGCTTTCCATGTCCAAATTCAAGGATAAATAACACTAAATACACTGATTTTCAAAATAAAATGCCCTTTTTACTTTTATTAAATTATTTATGCCTTGATTTTCTAGTTTAATGCCACTTTGCTAGTGACATGAGTAACGAACTGTTCCATCATCCCAAATTACTCTGAGATTATGCAAATTAGCTTGTAAGTTTTGTCACAAACATTCGAATGTCCATAGTCTTAGCCTAGTTCTAAGAAACTTGAAAAGCCAAAAATTTCCCATGTTTCATATTGGTAGCACTATAGTATGATTTGAAAAATCATTTTCGAACATTAAACTATTTTCACAAATTATCTAATATTTTTCTCTTAAAGGGCCTTAGATTACCTTTTTAATGATAACTTGTTTGCCCCGGATCATTCAGATAAGGGAGTTACAATTTTTTAAACCAAAGTTGTTTGAAACCCTTAGATCAGTGACTTGCATTTGTTTAGGCCATTTCAGGCCACCATATGATTTTTAATGGATTTCATAAATATTTTCCCTAAAATTCAATGAAATTACCTTTCTAGAAAGGTATTGTTTATGATTTATCAATTCCAAATGGGCCTGGAATGATTTTTTTTAAGTCTGCCGCATCATTTCCCCTACACATGCTACTAGAGTCAAACTAGTCCCAACCTAAAAAATTACTTCCACTTGGAAAGTGATTTTCTAAGATTTTTAGAATATTTTTAATTAATCCTTGTCAAATAGCATTTTTGAAGGTACCTCACCTGACCCCTAGAACCTTTGAATTTGTCTGAAATAAAATTTGAAAGGAGAGAGTGCGATGTTGTCACCTATTTTCAACATAAAGTTAATTGATTTTACTAATATCCATCTTTAAGGAATTTGAGTACCCCTAATTGAGTCCAACCATCCATCCCCATTTAATTCAAAAATGTATGTGTCAACCTCTTTTGGCTGGATCGAGGGATAAATGCTATTTTCAAATTCTATTAACTTTTAATTTTATCAATTCTCATTTTTAAAAAAATAAAAAAGCATCGATCTTCATCAAGAAATATAAACAATGTCATTTTGTCAAGAAATAATCAATTTTCATTAATTTAAGTTTTTCAATCTCACATTTTTCAAAAATGGTGAAAAAATTAGATTTTCTCTCTCTTGGATTTTTTTTTGAATTTTTTAAAATTCAAACTAGTTTTCCTACCTCAATCAGCAAATGGATCCAAACACGTCTAAAAAATTGTCAACTTGGCTATTTCTAGATACTCAATGACAATTATGAGATACATTCCAATTGTCCTTTTGTTTATATTTTGTTTGATTTATTTTAGGAAATATTATTATTTTGTCTTACTAACACATTTCTTTTCATTGTGTTCACCTTGCATTCATGTTTCCAAATCATTCCAATCCCTTCAGCACTTGACACAAAATATCCTATTTCTTAAAAAGTTTAAATTCGGAGCTCCTTTTGTTAAAAAATATCTATGTTTTTTACCTTTTCAAGATGCCTATGGGATTAAATTTTTCCTAAAACTTGGATTTATTGTTTTATACAAATTCACGCATAATAGGGGATTATATCAAAATAGTGGCAAGTCAAAATTGAGGAAACCAAAACTAAATGAAGACATAGCTAGAAGGTATGGATTTTGGGCATCATGAAGATGTTGACACTTCCTTGCGTATAACCAACTCTTGAGCCCAATCGCTAAATCTTTGGATTGCATGGACCATAAAATTGATGTTTCGAGTTTTATAACTTGAGATATCAATTTGGATAGGCATGCACTCATGCCTAGCCTAATGATTGGTGGTGACTCTAAGCATTGGCTACTTCATGGTGGTCATTCAAAATCAATTGGATGAGCGATTCGTCTGACGATCCCCTTTTATGATCACAAGTCGAGAATCTATTTTTTCTTACTCCTATCATATAAAAAAGAAATAGTCCCAATCAATAGGACACTTTTCATTAAGAAAAATTACTTTTAAGTCACGTTATTTTCGAAGAATGGCACAGCAAGGTGCTGACAACTTAGTGACCCCATTAGGGATAGTTTAGAGAGTTAAGCCTACAACTAGCCATGTCTAGCTAGGTTTCTAGTTCCCTTGATTTTTGATCATTATTTAATTATAATCCCCTTTCATTTTGGTCTACTAATCTTTTACCTTTTATAGATTTTATCTTATGATCATCAAGGACTGCCTTGTTCCTGAATAAATATAGATTCATTAAGTATGGTGATAAGGGGTAAACCAAAAGGTTTGATTGTTTACCTGAGACACACTGTGCATATGCATTAACATTAGATTCTCACAAAACTCTATGGTGGGATTAAGGCCCCAAATACTAGGAGAAAGTGAGCTATCCACCCTCACGAGTAACCATATGCATAAGTATAGCAAGAACTTTTGGGATGTAAATTTGTTTTTGTCTCTAGTGAGTAACCCTTAACATTTGCATAGGGAAATACATCCCAGATCAAACCCGTTCAACCAAGCTTTTAGTGGACCTAGGATCAGTGTGTCTTGGCTACCTTACCAGATAATGGAATAATTTGGATATCAATTTAGATGCCAACTCAAATCTTATATAGTGTAACCCTACAAGCCAAACCATTTCAAACCATAATGAAATGCTTTTAGAATAACTTAAAGAATAGGAACAATTAGGGAAATACTTCTTACCTTTAACACTAAGTACCGTAGTTACATAGGAACGAACATTATCACCCGTGTTTGTCATATCTTGAGAGACATTTCATGTCTCATTTCTTCATTAGGGCATGCCATTATGCTATTTGATTGATGGCTAACCCTTATCAATAAATAAGTGGTGACAAGTGATACGTGACCTACAAGGCCCTATATTACCTAAAAAAAAGGTCATATCCAACCCAAATAAGCTGTTATGATGTCTGAACAATAGCTTAATGCATCTCACCATAGATGGTGATGAACGAACATCATAGTAAGTTAGTTTTTCCCTTGCAAGGTATGCTATCACCATAATAAGGGTGATTTTTTAACTTGGACATGTTATGATATCCTTGTATACTTATCTTATCATAATATTTACAATTGTCATGTCTACCCTTAGTCATCATAATGCTTATTATTAGGGGCAATTTCTATGATTTATTTTTGTTTCCATTTTTTGTTCATTATTCTTGTTATTTTCATTGTTTTGCTACTAACCTATTGCTTCTTTTGATGTTGCATACATCATTTCATCATAATCATCATCATCAAACAATTAGCTAGTGTTAAGCGTTTAGCAAAGAGTGTTTGTCATGGATAAACAACCCATTTCTATTCTTAAGTCTTTTAAAAAAGTTTAAGCATGGTCAGAGGGTTGATAATATGAAGATATGGATGTCCTCAAGCCTAGTCATGTCTTAACGGTGCATGAAAGGGTAATGATTGGGTATTATCAGAATGATTGGCAAGATTTAAAACATATTTGGGTAAGTTAGAGCAATGGGTAGAGAAAGCCATTCAGGAAAAGGTATGGGACATGGCTATCTTATTCAAAGCCAAGTTAGACTTTAACCTATTGCAAGAAGCTTCACAATTTTGAAATCTAGCATACCAATGTTTTACTTTTAATTAGAAAAATTTGGTTCTTGCCATCGATGAATACACTGCATTGCTCAACATCCATGAAGCCAAGTCTGGTAGGATATATTGCAAAATGGTAAAACCTTCACCTTTCAAGAAAAGAGTAGCATAGATTTTCGGAGCCATGGAGTCATGGATCGATAGCCATGTCAAAGCAAAAAGGAATAATGAAAGCATTTCTTAGGTTAGTCTAAAGGAAGCAGTGACAAGTCTCACTAATGCAAGGAAAATTTAGGACATCTATCCTATATTAATATACAAGCTGGTTATCTTCCCAAAAACCTTGGGTTATGTGGAGGAAACAATAGCAGATTTTTTTCTCGATTATGCTACAATATCAACCCCATACCTTCCATTATTGCTGAGACCATTTGAGCCTTTAGTTTTTATAATAAAACGTAGATGGGTCAATTCATTAAATGCGCCCCACTTTTTTATATTGAGTTCAATAGCTACTTCATGTTGAAGAAAAAAGAATGTTACATAATTTTTTTAGTCTAACTTTAGCCTTTTTTCCAAGGTCTTTAAGAAGGAATGGCTCTAAGACAAGTTTGAGGATCAATAGATCGAGAAGTTTTAGAATCTCAAAGCAAAAGAGGTTGTCTAGAAGGCCCTACTGATTTCTTCTCAACTAATCATATACAAATGTAGAGATCATAGTTTTATGCCACTTATGGGATTATAGGGAAGCATCAGATATGCACCTTTCCTAGTACTATCACAATGTCAATAATTCATTCTGTTCGTTTAAGACATTGGGAATTAGGGCTTCTACTATGGTAGAGCCAAATGCAAGTTAAAAGTCCATTCAGCCTTCCATGCCTAAAGGTAAGTCCATTGCATGGAGAGGCATTGGACAATAACAAAATGACTTTAGGTATGATAGTAGAGAATACACCGTATCAATAACACCTTGCCACTACTCGATGCTTAGATAGCCCAAGTCCTAATTAGCGAGTCCTCTTCTGAGATCAAAGTGCTTAAGCAATAATTTAAATAAAGAAAAAGTAACCTTTGCCATGAAAATTGCTCACTTAAAGAAGGAAAACAGTTGGTTAGAGATGGACACCTACCTTATGGATAGTGAGAAGAATCGAGTTGTCAAGGAGAGAGCTTGCATTGAAGAATATCTCAAAGGTCTAAAAGAGGACTATGTGGACTCTAAAAAGAAATAAATATAGACACATTGGCAATGGTAACTCACTAGCTTAATGGAGGCAGAGCATATAGCCCTTAACAAATGGCTAAATTAGTGAAAAGATGAAGCTAAGGTTAATAGGGAAAAGTTCATTAGGGCTTACGCCTTTATGCCAAACCTTTTAAAGGGGAAACAAACATCTTAAAGCTCAAGTACAGAACTTAGAAAAAGACAAGGTCTAGAATGAAATTTTAATGTGAAAATTACCAAAAACTTATTATTGAGTTTGTAAAAGCCTCCAAACAGCAAGAACAAGAATGGTGGGCGATGGTTGACTAGGCATGCCTAAATCATTAAATGCCACTATCATCTCACTTAGGAAAATCAGGCAACCCAGATAAAGGCAAATGATATGATTAAGGTAAACCAATCTTTGAGGTGAGACATCATACCTATTGGAGACCATGAATAAGAGCTACTATATTTCTTGGAACACATGATTAGACAAAGTAATTGTGTTAAACATTTTCAGATGTAAACATGTGTTATCAAACTCATTTGTTGCTTTATAGAAAACGTTATTGGTGAAGTTGTACTACAAGCCAAATGTCTCTTCTGCATTAGCACAACTAACCTAATTCTTTATTATTTTATTCATTTATCCATATAAATAACTATTTATTATTATAATACTTGTCATTATTTCATTATGAGCAATCACTAATAAACATATTTTTAATTACAGTTTAATACAAAAATGGTCATAAAAATGCAAGGGATTCTAAAACTAAGCAATAAACAAAAAACCAACTATCTCATACTACTATAGTACTCGATGCCACAAACGGATCATGGAAAATGATCATCAAGCATGAATCAAGCGACTCAAGTTAATGTATAAGGAGTCTCAGGACCAAATGCTTCATCAGCAAGATGAAAGGCAAGCACAAATCATGAAGCTTATTATCTAATCATGGCTTTCAATAAAGAAAAGGGATAAACTAATGCTGCAGATACTAAAAGAAAGCTGGCTAACCCAAAAAATCACCCCATCAATGTACTAAATCTACCTCAAAAAGGACTTATCATGAGCGCTAACCAATATAATGCCATCCTCATCGCCACCACAGGTGATTTACTTAGCGATGAATCAATTTATCCTCGAATTTCACAAGGTGAATACGAAAACCTCTCTGGCTGATCCCATAACTTTCAATCATGATGAGTAATAAAAAGTAGATGGTCAAAACTTTGCAATGTCCACTGATGATATAAACAAGTACCAGCTTTTGGAAAAGCACCTTTAAGCTATCGAAGGGAGTTGACAAGTTCAGAGCCATTAACACTAAATCTTTGTCTCTAGTGTCCAATCTTGTCACTGCCCTAGAATTTAAGGTACCAAATTTCAAAAAGTTTAATAAGACTGTTGACCCAATTGTGCACATTCAAAGATGGTTAGGTACGAAATAGATGAAAATATTTTTATACATTATTTTTAACACAGCTTAAACAAGGTACCTGCTTGATGGTAGATTGAGCTTAACAATGCCAAAATCCAATTGTAGGCTAACCTAGCTAAAGCCTTCTTGAATTAGAATCAACAAGTGTCAAAGTAGACTCCCAACCAAATCTTTCTTATGAATTTGAAGAAGAAACCTATTGAAAGTTTTAGGCAATATCCTAATGATGAAAGAAAGAGGCAGCTTAGGTTCAACCCCTCTAACTGAAAAAGACTTGACCATTTCATTTATCAACACCTTATTCACCCTATACAATGACAAACTGGTAAGGAACACTACCAAGAAATTCCCTAATCTTACTTTATCTGACGGAATGATTAGGGCAGTAATCAAATGTGGTAAGATGTTAAAAGCGAGTCATCTGGATAAGGAATAACCCAACTACCAAAAAAAAAAGAGAGGCAAACATCATAAGTTACGTCAACCTAGCTTAGTTGAGTCATTATCAAGTGCCTAATCCATACTACTAAGCATGCCTTACCCTAATCTAATCATGATCCCTTTTTAGCTGGTTTATGCCACAATCTATAACCCATCCTTTGTTACTCTACCAGATCCTCCATGGAACAATTAACATCTCATCAAACAGAATGTCAATGCCCTCATCAATAATGCACAAAATAATCAAAGGGTAAATCAATGGAGATAACAATTTGACCTTATCCCCATGACTTACAAAAAGCTCTACCAAACTTTGCTTCAAGGACATTTGGTCACCTATGTTTATGTTCTTGAGAAAAAACCCCCATACCTTTAGTGGTGCGAAGCTAATGCCCATTACAACTACTACGCTGAGGCAGCAAGGCACAACACGAAGAATTGAATATCTTTTAAGTGGAAGGCTCAAAAACTTATTAGGGTCTTACAATTTAGGATGAATCAAGGATAGAATGTTACTACTATCCTCCACCCAATCATACTAAACTAACAGTGAACATGATTAGTGTCGACAATTTCCATGTCAATACCATTAACGATCCATTGGAGCCAAATAATAAAACCCATTCCTCTTACCTAGAATCACCTTTTAACAACATGATTATGTTCAAAACCCTTGCATCTTTTTAGTCTATTTTCATGTAATGTTAAGAACTAAATCTACTTGATTCTGCCTAAGAACTTGTAGGAATCCCATATAATAGGCATCTTTTTATCAAATATTATCAATAAATATGACTTCTACAAAATTCATTTCATCTTGTATGCCAATTTTTATTTTTCGCCTTCATTTAAAATTCTTAATATGTGAATATTTTGTCTATATTATTTATTTTCTCACCCTTTTAGCTACTCTGATAAATGTGAGCTGGATACTGTTAATCAACTTCTAGAGATCAATTTTAAACAGTCAATCTATACTGGTGAAGTCGATTCTGACAAATATTCTAAGGAAAGTTCTATGCCACCAAACCTATTAAGATTAGTTAAGTATGAAAAGAAACAAATTTTACCTTATGAGGAGCTAATTCAGGTCATAAATAAGAGGATTGAACAGGATCAAAAAAAGTCAAAATTTTTATAAAACCCACTAGCAAAACTAAATCGATCAACCTGTTTCCTGAATATTAAGGCATATTTGCTTGGTCATATCAAGACATGCCTGGACTAGATGCCAACATTATGGTCAATAGGCTTTCTCTCAAACCTATGTAGAAGGATGAAAACAAAGATGCTCCTTAAGATCAAAGAAGAAGTAAGAAAGCAATCTAAGGCAAATTCCTTAAAGTAACCAAATATCTAGAATAGGTTGCCAATATTGTCCTCGTTCTCAAGAAAGATAAGAGAGTACGAATATGTGTTTATTATCAAAATTTAAGCTGAACTAGTTCGTAAGATAATTTCCTATTATCCCACATCAGTATCTTAGTCAACTAAATAGCTAAAAACTTTTTGTTCTCCATCATGAATGGAATTTTAGGTTATAATCAAATCAAAGCAGCACTTAAAGATAAAGAGAAAACTATCTTTATGATCATGTAAGGGATGTTCTACTCTAAGATCATGCCTTTCGGATTCAAGAATACTAAGGCAACTTACTAAAGAGCCATGATGACATTACTCTATGAGCTAATGCATAAAAAGATTGAGGTCTACGTGTTATGATTGCCAAATTAACATAAAAAAAAGCACATGCCTCTAGAAGCTCATTGAATAACTAAAAAATTTTAGCTAAACCTAAATCCTACCAAATGCATCTTCAGTGTCACATTGGAAAAGCTACTAGGTTTTATTATCAGTGAAAAAGATATTAAAGTCAGTCCCAATAAGGTTAAGCTATTTAGAATATGCCACCACCTCGGACCTAAAAAAACCTAAAAAGTTTCTTACGAAGACTAAGCTACAACTCTAGGTCTATATCCTAACTCACTGATAAGTGCAATGACTCCTCTACAAACAAAATTCTAAAGAATGGAATGAAGAATGCCAAGAAGCCTTTAAGAAAGTCAAACATTATTTACCAAATCTACCAATGCTAGTGCACCAATTCAAGGTCAACCTTTAATCCTTTATTTATCAATATTTGATAAATCTATGGGTTGTATGCTCGGCTAGCATGATAGGTTAAAATGAAAAAAACAAGCTATCTATTACTTGAGCAAAAAGTTCATGAGAATGATAATAACTATTTTGCAATTAAAAAGTTATATTATGCTCTAGCTCAGACTATAAAGAGACTCAAGCAATACATGTTTTACTGTACCATATTGCTAATTATGAGGCTCAATCCCATCAAGTACCTATGCGAGGCCCTGCCCTTGAACTATCAATAAGACTAGCTAGATGGCAAGTTCTGCTCTCGAAATATGACATCACTTATGTCAATCAAAAAGCTATAAGGGTAATGCAATAACTGATTTCTTGGTAGCTTGGGTAATAAATAACTATAAACCACTAAACGTTAATTTTCCAAATAAAGATCTAATGTGAATCATTAAAAAAGAAGAAAACTCTAGTCATAACCAATCTTGGAAGATGTATTTTGATGGAGTGTCAAATGTTATGAGGCATACAATTAGACTAATACGGATCTCACCTGATGGGAGTCAATATCCTTTTATATCTAGGGAAACATTAACTGCACTAATAACATGGAGGAGTATGAAACCTGTGTCATAGGACTTCAAATAGCTATAGAAAGGAATGTTAAGATATAGGTCTTTGGGGATTTAGCCCGAGTCAGCTACTAACTGAAAGAGAAGTGGCAAACCTGAACTAATAAGCCAGTTCATTATGGGAAACTAATTTGGAAACTTAAGAAGGAATTTGAAAATGTCAGATTTTAACACTTACCATGGGAAGAGAATCAGATAGCTAATGCTGTGGCCATCTTGTCATCCATGTTCAAAGTTAATTGAGAATTGAATGTTGCTCCTTGTTTCAAACAAGCATCTATATGACTCTAGCATATTGACTAAACATTAAAGAAGAAAAGAATGGCCTATTATGGAACCATGACATCCTCTGCTAGATTTAAGATTAGTAATACCCTGAACAAGTCAAGAAAAATGACAAAAGAAATATTAGGAGAATGGCCGTAGGTGTCATACTAGATGAGGAAATCTTATACAAGAAAAGTTAGGATTAAAGAATAGTTAGATATATTGATGCCTTGAAAGCCAAAAGGATATTAGAAGAGGTTAATGAGGGAATCTATGGCACACACATCAATGGACTTCAGATGCCAAAGCAAGTCATGAGATAGGGATATTATTAGTTAACTTTCAAAAAAGACTATATCAACTATGCTAGGAAATACCATAAATGTCAGATTTAAGCAGACAAGAAAAATGTTCCACCTTTACTGCTATATGTCATGATGGACCTATGGCCGTTTTCTATGCGGGGCCCAGATATGATTAGGCCCATTGCCCCTAAGGCTTCCAATGGACACTGATTCATCCTAATAGTGATCGACTACTTTACCAAATAGGTAAAGCCGCACTCATATCACCAAGTTAATTGTGTGGGAGTTTATGAAATGAGACATCCTTTACTAATATAGGCTTTTCGAATAAATTATCACAAACAATGCTCATAACTTGAGAATATCATGATGCAAGCAACATGCTCTTAATTCAAATTCAACCATCATAAATCAATACCACAATATCCAAAAATAAATAGGGTAGTTGAATAGCCAAGAAGAACATCAAACGGATAGTTAAGAAAATGTCTAAAACTTACAAAGATTGGCATGGCAAGCTACCTTTTGTGCACTACGCTTATCAAACTTTAGCTGGAACTTCCATAGGTGCTACTTTATTCCCTAGTCAACAGGAGGAAAGCCATCTTCCCTACCTTCTCTAAGAGTCTTAAGAGGCCAAACTCGAAAAAGCTAAATAGGTCAGGAATAGATATGATCATCTAAACTTATTAAAGAAAAATAGATAACAGCCATCTATGATAGGCAAATGTATCAAAAATGCATGATTAGAGCCCACGACAAAAGGGTTCTCCTTCGCTAGTTCAATAAAAGAGAACTGGCACTCAAGAAAATCTTTCTAATCCATGAGGACACCAGAGGCAAGTGGAACCCCAACTAGGAGAGGCTTATGTCATGAAATACATTTTCCTTAGAGGAGCCCTAATCCTAATAGAAAGAAGTGGCAACATTTTGCCCAATCTCATTAATTTAGACTTTCTCAAGAAATACTATGCTCAAAGGATGAAAACGCAAAAGGGCATCTTTTGTCAACAAAATTAAAATAAATAAATAAATAAAAAGGGATCTTGAAGAAAACCCAAAAAAGGTATCCATGCAACCAACCTAACTTAAGTTAAAAACCTATCGAGGTAGCTCAAGAAATCAACCTTGACTAGAAATAACATCTAAATCAAATCCTACCCATACACTTGTTAAAAACCTCAATTAAATCTCACTCAATCCTGACCATATCAAATCAAACTCGCCTTACCTCAACTAAATGTAGTTGAAACATCAATCAAATCAGATTAAACCCCAGCCAAATCAAAGTTAAAACTAACCTAAACATAATAAAAATAATCTAAGGCAACTATAAAATAGCATGAAATAAACATGAAGGTTTTCAAAAGATTGGCTCACATCAAACATGTTGATTGTTCGAGAAAGTTCTTAAGGTGCATCAAATGAATCATTTATGTCATGATTATCAAGGACATCAATTGCCCAACAGATTATCTTGTTGTCATCATATCTTTTGTCAAATGCAAATGAAATTGTATCGCCTTTTTTGTCATGAATGAAATACTATCATGTTTCCTTCTAACCCTTTCGCATTACATCTGCATTGCATTATGCTTGTCATTTAATTGATAATACTTGATAATCCAATAAAATTTGCATCAAGATCTCTTAATATTATATTTAAAAAAATAAGAAGAGCATAATGCACTTTGTTTGCACCTTGATTGTCAAGATCAACACTTAATACATGCTAGTCATAACCATGTCAACATTATGAAAAGCTATCAAGCCCAAGTAAAATTTTTCCATTCTAGTAAAAAATCTTGTTAAAACTAAGACCCCAACCAATGTAGTTAAGTTATATAAACCACCAAGCCGCTCAATCCTTAAACTGCTAATAAAACTAATTAAACTTGTCAAAAAGATGATCATATACACTAAGTTAAGAAACATAAATCCTCAATTTGTCAAAAAAAAATCATTAGATACCAAGTTAGAAAATGACCATCTACATACAAAACCTTCTAGAGAAGATCATGATTCAAAAACTCATAAAATCAGAGCCAATATTCCAAATTATGGAATTAAGGAAATAGTTGTTAGCATTGACAATCAAAAGGAAAACTTGTAATGTCTATTCCCATATTAGACTTAAAGTCATGATTATGTAACTGTAGCATTAAGGAAGTTGCATTTACACCATCACATTGTATCATACATGCAAATTGTCATTGCATAACATTATTTTGTTAGCATCGCATTTAGCAAATTCAAATAAACCATGAAGAACTTCATACTAAGAACGTTTGGCATCAAAAATTAACAAATCAAAAGATCACCTAGGTAAAAGCCCTATCTTTCCAAAATATCAAAAAAGTTAAAATGTCAAAGTCCAATGATATTGGTAGGTAGTTTTAGCTAATTAGCCCATGTCAAAAGTTAAAGCATAGTGATGCCAGTATAATAGCTTTGGCTAATTGGCCCATGTCAAGAGAGTCATGCCCAATGACACTGGTAGGTCAGACTCATCTAGTTGGCCTAGGTCAAGAGAGTTAAAACCTAATGACATCGATAGGTAACATTTGGGTAGTTGGTCCATGCTAAAGTTTAAAGCCAAGTGATGCCAATAGGTTAGTTTCAGCTAGTTAGCCCATGTCAAGAGAGTCCAACCTCAATGATGTTGGTAGGTCAAATCCAGCTAGTTAGCCCATGTCAAAAGTCAAAGCCTAGTGATGCTAGTATGTTAGCTTTAGTTAATTAGCCCATGTAAAAAGAGTCAAGCCTAATAATTTTTGTATATTAGATATAGCTAATTGGTTTATGTCACAAGTCATCTTAAGGGTATCGACAAGTATAGCTCGATCAGTTATCATTTTGGCAAGAACCAATCAAGAAATCCTTTCAAAGTCCAATGTTGCCAGCCATGATTAGGCATGTTGGTGTTTTATCATTATTAAGTCAAATATAGGATAGGTCAAGTCTAGGATTATAGTTTAGGTTTTTGATTTGAAAACCTTTGTCAAGAAATCCTTTCAAAGTCCAATGTGGTCAGTCATAAGTTGACATGTTAGCATTATATCATTTTAAGTCAAACCTAGGATCAGGTAGGTTTTTCATCCAAATTCACACTTTACCTTTTGCAAAAATCAGAATCACTGCCAAAATCTTCTTTTTATTGGTATTTTTATTGCAAGAACATAAGACAGCATCAAGCACACCCAGACAAAATGGTGTTTATTGGTCTTTGCCTTGTTCTTGATACTAGACAACTACTAAAGAAAAGTAGTTGTTAACACCTCATTTTTTGTGGGCTTTCATCTAAGGCATCAAGGGTCACAATTCAAGACATTGTTGATGCTATTTAGATAAGCATGAGTTAGCCATCTGTCATTCCCAATTAAAGTGAGGTGTTTGAAAAGCCAAAGGTATGTGAAATCCAAATTTCCATGAGTGGGTATCATACATGACCTTTATGTATTAATCAAGGCCTCCACATCATCAAATTTCCAAAACCAATTATTTGTATTGATACAGGATGAGCATGTATCGATAAATTTGTCTAAAGTATCGATACAAAGTTATGTCATAGCTAAAATCACAAGTTTTAGCCAAGATATATTGATACACAAGTGGAAGTATCAATATAACTTTTAGGGTATCGACACAATCTTCAATGTATCGATACATCTAGGCAAAATTGTTCTATGTATCAATACACACAAGCAAATTTTGCCCAGTTTGTGCCATTTTCACCTCTTTGCACTATGACATTAAAAATTTGAATTTGGTCACAATTTTTGCCATAAAAATCATTTAATCTCATACATAACTTCCTAAAAATCATATGGATTTTATTTTTAGGCTTTAAACATTGGATCATAACATTTTTGAAGGGTCCAATATGCTTGTTACAAGGATATTTCATGCTATAGTATGGATTAATCAAGGGAAGTCAGGCTAGCTTATTATGCCAACTCATGCTCATTACTTCAGCTCATGCATGGACTCCTACTACTACCTGGGTTATACATTAACCAATAAAATGATAAAGGTTGATCCTTAGCATAATGACTCACAATGTTATACATCCATAAATGTCCTATATGCCCTACCTTTGTAATGATTTTAGTGGTTGAAATTAAATCTTATATAAGGTACATTATGTGTTCAATCAAAAAAGGGATTACACATATCTTTCATTAGCCATCACTTTTAAAAAAATTTTATTCCCATAGCTCTTTGTCAACCTCTCCCAAAACCTTCTTAAGACCTTTTATTTCTCATATTTATCCTATCAAACCTTTCTTTCTTGCATACTACAACCATCAAGCTTATTTTTAGCCATTTTTTCTTGATAATCCATAGTAAAGGAAAAGAAAAAAATGAGTCGTAAATGTAAAGTCTCTTTTGCTTAACATCATCAACAAGGTTTTCAAGCTTTTAGGTATATTTTCTATTTATTTATTCATTTATTTACTTTCTTTTTACATTTTCGTCATTATGATGACCTTAATATTTTGGCTATGACCTTATATTAAGATTCCCATGCATCTTATAGCCCTGATTATGGTAGATATAGGATTTTGGATGCTTTGTTAATCCCTCCACCATGTTTTCTAATGTTTATAAGCTTGGTTTATCTTGAAAAAATGTTGTACTGCTGTCTTGAAAATTCTAGCAAGCTTTCTTCTTGTTTGAGTATGATCACATTATTTTCATGGCATAATTCTTGATGTTATTCATGAAGCTAATATCTTTATGCATTTTCGTGTCAATTTCTTTACATTTTTATCATCATTTTCATGTTACTAATTAATCATGCTTTCCATGTTCGTTGTCATGAATATCATATTCAACTCATCACATGCTTGTTAAAATGCTTGTTTAATACTTGTTAAAAATCTAGTTTAAAAAAAGTCCTCTGAGTTAAGGCTATGTTAACTTCAATAAATGGAGATTAACATGGACTTAAGGTTTTCTATCTTTGGGTCCTCCAATCTGGGGGAAAAAATCAAGCCTTCAATATCTTATGGTTAAATAAGGCTAAATACTTTAATTTTTAAAATAAAATGCCTTTTTTACTTGTATTAAATTGTTTGTGCCTTGATTTTATGGTCTAATGCCCCATCATTAGTGACATGGTTAATGGGTTATTCCATCATCCTAAACTGCTTCGGCATTGTAAAAATGAGCTTGTGAAGCCACTTTCACTAACCTCTTTTGTCATAAACATTCAAATATCCATAGTTTGGGTTTAGTTCTAGGTACCCAAAAGAGGGAAGTATTCCATGTTTCATGCTAGTAGCACTATAGTCATAACTTCAAAAGTTATTTTAAATCGTAAATAATTTTTCACAAAGTTTATAATATTTTCCCTTAAAAGGCCTTAGATTACCTTTTCAATGATAGCTTATCCGCCCTCACATCATTTCGAATAAAAGAGTTATGATTTTCTAACCCAACATTGTCTGGTACCCTTAAAACCAATGAACCTGCATTTTGTTTAGGGCATTATGGCCTGTCAGATTATTTTTTTTTAAGTTTCAAAATATTTCTTCCTAAAATTTATTAAATTTCATTTTGAAAGGTATCGTTTATGATTTAATGATTTTAAATGAGCACAAAATGATTTTTTCAAAGTCTATTGCTTCACTTCCCTTACACATGCTGCTAGCATTGAACTTTTCTTGGCCTCAAAAATTATTTCCACTAGGAAATTGATTTTTTAGAATTTTTAGAATATCTTTACATTAATCCTTATAGAATAACCTTTCTGATGGTCCTTTATTCACCCCTAAAACCTTTAGATTTTTTGTAATAAAATTGAAAAAGAAGATAGTGTGATGCTATCCCCTATTTTCAACATAAGTTAAAATTAATTGATTTTACTGAAAACCCTCTTTAATGCCTTTAATTGAGTCCACCCTAACCTCATTGAGTCTAAAAATGTACTTGTCAACACTTTTTGGGTCGAATTGAGGCACAAATATTTTTTTCCAATTCTTTTAATTGCCATTTTTATTAATTCACATTTTAAAAATAAAAAATCATTGGTTTTTGTCAAGAAATATCAACAATGTCATTTTGTTAAGAAATAATCAATTGTCACCAAATTAAGTTTTTCAATCTCCCTTTTCCAAAAATTGTCAAAAAATTATATTTTCTCTCTTCTGAATTTTCTCTAAATTTTCCAAATGTCAAACCCAATTTTCTTACCTTAGTCAACTAATAAATTTAAACACGTCTAAAATATTGTTAACTTGGCTATTTTTAGATACCTAATGATAATTGCTAGATACATTTGGATCATCCCTTCTTTTTTTATGTGATTTATTTAATACAATATTATTATTTCATCTTATAAAACATTTTTTTCATGGTTATCATGATGTGCCCTTACCTAGGCACAACACCTAAATCGCTCGGATGGTGATGCATGTGACTTAAAAGGAATATGGTGCTTTTATGATATCCCTTGATTGGGATTTGGATTAGGCATAATGAGATGATAGTGATGGGAAAGATTGTTGGACAAATCACTTATCCAATTAGTCTTGGATGGCCACCACGAAGTGGCTGAAGACTTGGAGTTACCACCAATCATTTGAACTAGGCATGATCGGATGCCTACTGAAAATGATATTCTGAGTTACAAAACTCAAAATATCAATTTTAGGGTCTAAAAGGCCCACAGATTCATTGATTAGGTTTGGGAATTGGGTACATGTAGGAAAGGATTAGCACCCTATGATGCTTAAAATTAGTACTTGCTAGCCATGTCTTATGATAGTTCTGATTTCTTTGGTTTTGACTTGCCATTATTTTGATATAATCCCCTTTTAATGCTTGAATTTTGTATAAAAAAGTGGTTGAGATATTAGTTTAATTCTTAACTCCAAAAACGAGAGACAACATTGCATTATCATCTTTTTTGAATTTATTTCAAGTTCATCTGAAAGCTTTTGGAGGTAAACGAGGTATCATTGGAAATGTAATTCAATAAGGATTAATATAAAAAATCCTAAAATATAAGAAAATCGTTTTCTAAGCAAAATTAATTTTTAAAGTTCAGTTTGCTTTAACCCTAGCAACATATGCAAGGGAAAAGTCATGACAAACTTTGAAAAATCACCCTAAACTCATTCAAAATCTTTAAGTCGCAAATTATAACCTTCGTGAAAAGGAAATTTAAAAAATGTTTTAGGAAACTATTTTAAAAATCTAGAAAAATCATTTGGTGGGCCAAAATGGCCCAAATAGAGTGTAAATTGCTAATTCCAGGGGTTCCAAATAGCAATAGTTTGAAATATCAAAACATCCTCATTTGAAATGATCTGAGGGCAAACAAGACATCATTAGAAAGGTAATTCGATGCCTTTAAAGGAAAAATACCAAGAAATTCTAAAAAAAATGCTTTAAGGCTCAAAAATGATTTTTCAAGTCATAACTACAATGCTACTAGTGAAAAATAGAGGAGCTTTTTTAATTTTTGGGTTTTTTAAAACTAAGCTTAGGTTATGAATATCTGAATGTTAATAAAAAAAGAAGGTCAATGATAGTGATTTCACAAACTCATTTGCAAAATCCTAGAGTAAATTAATACCATGGAACAATCCATTAACTTAAGCCACGTAAGGGTATTATAATTAAAATCAAGGCATAAATGTTTTAAGACAAGAAAAAGTATATTTTATTTTAAAAATCAGAATATTTAACCTGATTTAACCATGAATCAAAACATGGAAAGCTTGATTTTTCTCCAAGATTAGAGGACCAATTAATGAAAATGTTAAATCCATGTTAATATCCATTTATTGAGGTAACTTAGACTTAACTTGTGAAATTTTGAAAATTAGATTTTTGTAGCAAACAAGCAAACATCTTGACAAACATGCTATGAACTAAATGCAACATACATGAAGATGGACATGGATAGCTTATTTAAACAAAGAAAGATGACCTTTTGACATATAAAAGATGACAAAAATGTGAGGAAATGACAAATAACATGCATGGAAATTTTAGCTTCATGAATGACATCAAGAATCATGCCATAAAAGGTGAAACGAACATATTTATTCCAAGAAAAACATTCTAGAATTTTAAGGATAGCATTTTTATCTTGTAAGCATACCATTACACAAGAAAAAGCATGAATATGCTTAAAAACATGTTGTAATGTGCCAAATGTGAATTCGACATGCCAAACTTAAACAAATAAGTTCTATTTTCTTGTATTAGGATGGGACTTAATTATCGAATGAATCGCACACCCATCTTAACCCTAAATGGTCATTATGAAATGACCAAATAACCTAAAATTGCCACCAATCCAGCTTTGGCTAGGTGGGATTGGTTGTTTATCGAGGCTTATATTATAAGGGTTATGAAACCTAAAAAATAATCTACGAGTTCTATGTTTACACTGAGTTCGCATGAAAAGGTTCGAAAGTCAATTACAATGACAAGGAAGGGTAAAATTAGTACCTCTTAATTACATGTTAATTAAAGCCTTGATTATTATCGATTTTCATTTTTAGATATTTAATTATAATTCCCTATTCTTGAAATTATTTATAATTAATATTATTTTATAAGCAAATTTGATTTTTATATTTTTTGGAAATCACAATGTCTTTTGCACCTCTTTAAAAAACCTAAAGGAATACGAAAGTTTTATTTTTGGGAATATTGAAAATTCTAATTTACTTGTTTAAATAAGGTACTTCTTTGTAGAAAATAATTGATGAACTGATTTCCACATTCTGGAAGCATATCTATGGAGTATTTAACTCGAGGATATTGCCTTGGATTTTGAGAAATTATTATGTTATTGATAACACATAAACATACTAAATTAGAAACATAACATCATGAAAATGACTTTGAAGTACATATATGAAATTACAAAATGATCTTTGATTATGAAAAATAATCTAAATGGACTTAGCATGCATAGACATTATGGAATGGTCCCTAAGTCATAGAAAATGATTTAAATGCATGAAATTTTGCATAATAACTCCTAAGTCATGGAAAATGACCTAAATGACATTAAAATTCACAAAATTGCATTTAAGTCTTTAAATCATGAAAATTACCAAAATGACATTAAAAAGCATGGAATGATAGAAAAGTCCCTAGAACATTGCAATTTATTAAAATGCCCTTAAGATGCATGATATTGCATAAATAGTCCTAAAGCATTGCAAATGACTAAGATGATTTAAGCATGCATGAAATTGCATAACAACCCTTAAATCATGAAAAATAACTAAAATGGTGTTAAAATGCGTGAATTTACCCAAAAACCATAAAAATTCATTAGATTGCATAAATGGACCTAAAACATGAAAAATTACTAGAATGAAGCATGAGAATGCATAAATGGCCTTTAAAAGCTTCTAACATTACTAATGCACTCATAAAACATTTCATTTCACCAATAAATGTACAAGCATAATACAAAGCATATTTTTTACTCTCAAAACACCACATTAGCATGAACATGCTTAGAGTTACCAATATCTATAAAGATGTTGTCATAATCATAATATACTAATGGAAAATACGTGGACATGTGCATCATGATAATAACATATAAAAATGTCACATAATGCATGTCATATATAATTTTAAACATGAGATAGCCCATCATGTAAACATACATAAGTGCATGAACATGTATGATGATGTTGCCATAATCATGCTATTTTCATGGGAAAATGCATGAACATGGGAATGATGACAATAATCAATGAAAATGTTATAAAATGCATGAATCATGCATAACATGAAATATAAGTGACATAAAAAGTTAACTAAAGTTGAAACATGAAAATAATTATAAAAACCATAAAAACTAAAGAAACATAACATAAAGCCTTTAGAAAACAAGTTTTCTTGATGGAAAGATGATTTTTAAGAGACTTTTAACAAAAATCAATAAAGAAAACCAAAAGAAAACATTTGGAGATCATAGCTCAAGATTTGGCTATAAACTTGGTTTTTACACCTTAGGCTCAAATTATCACCTAAGCATGGCTTAGGATCCTCAAACTCACATAAGATGAAGAGAAAAATGATCAAAAACAAAGTAGAAAACAAAAAAAGAAATAACCTTGGATCAAACTTGAAGAAACTCTTTCTATCTTTTCTTTTTTTTTTCTTTCTTTTCCTTTCTCTAATTTTTTTGGGCTAAGAACTAGTTTTCTTCTTTATTTTGGATGTCTTAAGAGGTTTAAAACCTCTCTTGGTTAATCACTTCTTATCTCTATGCACTCACTTATTTATTGATAACTTATGCAAGCTTGCTTGCAAGCAAACCATCTAAGCCTTAAATGCTCTTATCAAAAGGCCGAATCCTTATTTTTTAGGCATTTTTTTAGTTGAGCAAAATGAAAAACCTCAGCTCATGCTCTCAGCGAGAAAGTCCCACCGAAAAAAGCCATATCTTGGTTTAATGCAAGAAAAGGCTTTTAACTCTAACCCAAAAAGCACCTATAGAATTTCAACTGAAGTAAACTTGAAATCATCTGGAAAGGATCAAAATAGATGCCATTTAATACCTAAGAATGGTTAAAGCATTAATTTATTTTAAGCTTATCCATGCTTTAATGGTTTAATCCATATGAATGGTTCCCATTTCTATGTTTCAATGTAAAAATGTTTATGAATGACCTCTTGTATGGTTATGAAGTGATCCAAGGCCATTTAGAAGAAGAAATATAAGAAACATGGGTGAAAAAGCTTGTTTATAGTGAAAATTTCATGCAGTATCAATGCAATGCTTTTAAAACAAAAAATACATGAAAAACACAACATTGTATTGATACAATATGGCCTTTTATTGATATAATGCATGCTTCAAGCTTTGAATGACCCTAAAATGATGACATTTTTTTATGAAATATATCAACACATCTTATGAATTCTTAAAAATGACATTGTTTAGATCCTAAAGGTTTTTAATTATTCAAATTGGTCTACAGATATTTCAAACCTTTTGTTTTCCCTTTTTGGCACCATGTCATTAAGATAAATTAATGAAATATCCCCTACAATCCCTCTTTATTATTCTATTTTTTATTATTATTTGTTCTTAGCCTTCTAATTAAGTCCTAGGATGTCAAAATTTGGTCAGGAAGAGAGATGGGTGCCTTTTATCCAGAAAGAGTCTTTGAGTGGGCACAATTTATTTGAAGTAGCTCAGACAAAATTGGACGTCTACACGTGTTAGGATGAACATCCAAGCATGAGTTTAGCATGTAAAAGTGAAAGAAACATGATAAAAAATGCATGAATATGACTGTTTTGATGGCAAAAATAAAACATGACATGTTTGATCACCCAAGCAATATTAAAGTCCAAAAAGATCATCAAAGTCCTAGGACTACCATAGCCAAAGCTATAATAATGTATGGGAGTCCTAAAATGGTCATGGTAACATGACTGGCTCATTAATATGATGCAAATGATGAAAACTAGAAAATAAATAAAGCAAAGTGAGGAAAATATACCAAAAGCCTTGAACTTGAGCCTTTTCCTTAAGCAATAGCTTTAAGCTGAGATTTTTCCCTTTCTTGGCTACTGATTAGCAAAGGAATGGAAAAAAGGACTTTTTAGTTATGGTACGGATAAAGGGGAGTTTTAACAATGAGAATGAAGGAAAAGTAGGGTTTCTAAAAGGTTTTTGCAGTGGTTTAGAATAGCTACAGGAATAAGAATGTTTGATATGGAAAATGGCTAAAAAATATTTTTGGAAAGTGTTTTTAATAAAAAAGAATGTGCAGTCTGTTGAACCTCTTTATTTTTTTATATGTACATGGTTAGCCAAGGTTTTTTGAAGTCAAAGCGAGGGTATTTTTGCTCCATATACTACATAACACCTTGGGTACTATGCTTAGCTGGCTAAAATTTCTTTAGCTACAACAAGCATGGTAGTAGAGTAGAAGGGTTAAAATAATATGTTGTTAAAGAAAAGCCAAGCATGCCCTCAAACAAACCATATATTTCTTGAAAATATCCCATTTTCAAGTCATTTTAGGCCCTAAAAATTTTTGATAAGCCCAATCATAAGTCCAATGCTGAGGTATGGTATGAATTTTAATGATTTTTTGTGCCAAAAACGTGTATAAGTCAAAAAAATGGCAGGAACTGGGTAGCCATGCCTTGGGGTATCGATATGATGAATTTTACAACAATACAAAGAGCAAATTTTGCCTTTTAGTATTGATACAACATGGCCTATATTAATACATAGAGCAAAAATTAGAGATTAGAAGGCTTATATCGATACCACACAAATTGTATCAATACTTCCATTAGCGTATTGATACATTTTGGCCAAAAATTATAATTTTAGCTATAACATAAACCTGTATCAATATGAACCTTATTGGTTTCGATACCATACCTTAAGTATCAATACCTTGCCTTTTGGTATTGATACAAATAGCAAAATTTTGAAATTTGAAGGACAAGAAGCGTTGTATTAATACTTAGTGTCCATGTATTGATACCTACTTATGCAAATATAACTTTTACACCTCTTCAATTATTTGAACCTCTTACTATGGCTAGGAATAATTGGGGATTAATCCATGCTTGCTTAAATAACCTTGATTACACCTCGAATAATGACTTTTTATGCCTTAAATATTCACTTGGATAAAATAAAGAGTCTATAGCTACCTCTTTTTGGCCATTGCTAAGATCAAGAATGGGGAAAACGCAAATAGACACTATTTTATCTAGGGTAGGATGATGCCTCTTAAGTGTCTATAAAAATAAGACTAATTAACGCTTCAACATGATGGTTATGATCTATAGTGGTGATTATGATGGAAGTCTAAATAAGTTTTTGTAGAGTTTAACGTCCTTACTAGGCTTTTGGATTTTTTAGGTTCTGACCCTCTAGATAAGTGCCAACTGATATGGAGTTTAACCTAGTCAGTGCCTAACTTTTTGTGGATCGACTTGATTGGTGCCCAGCTCTCTACAGACAAACTTAATTGGTGCCTAACTCCTCATGGATAGACTTAGTTAGTGCCTAGCTATTTGTGGACAAACTCAATTATGCCAAACCTTTTATGGATAAGCTCTTTATAGATGGACTCGATTGGTGCCTAACTTTTTATGGACAGACTCATAAGTGTTCAACTCTTTATGGATAGATTCTATTGATGCCTAGCTATTTATGGACAAACTTAGTTGATTCCTAACTTTTTATGGACAGACTCGACAGGTGCCCAACCTTTTATGGATAGACTCCATTGAAGCCTAACTCTTTGGATAGATTTGGTTAATGCTTAACTCTTTATAGATAAACTTAATTAGTGTGTAACTCTTTATGCATGGACTCGATAAATGCCCAACTCTTTATGGATGGACTAGATAGGTACCCAATTCTTTTTGACATACTTGATTGGTGCCTAATTTTTTATGGATAGATTTTACTGGTGTCCAGCTCTTTATGGATAGACTCGATGGATGCTCAGCTCTTTGTGGATAGAAAAGATAGGTGTCTAACAGTATATGGACAATGAAGATAGATGTTGAGATACCTTACCTAGTTAGCTTTCCAATTTGCAAGCTTCCATGGTTAGGAATTCTTACTTAGAGCCTTTTAAAGCTTTTTAAAAGTAAGAATCTATGCCAAGGATTCTTTTTTAATTTGACTTTTAGGGTCAAGATTTTGTACTTGAAAAATGTTAAGTATTGCATGAATGCTGAATGATCATGCAAATACATCCATGAATGGTACAAACTAATGACTTTGTAGTCTGATTCGATAATTTGTTATAGAGTTTTATGTTGCTTACTCATCTAAGAGTTTATTCGGTGTCTTTTTGTCTCGAAGTTTACTAATCTCGCACTAGATGTTCAGAGGCTCTTGAATGTTAAAGTTGTTTTTGGAGTGTACAGATGGCCAATAATTATGAAAGAAAGTCTCTGAGCTCAATTAGCTCGTGTTTAATTCTTTTACTAGCTAGGTTTATTAACGAGCTTGGTGGACTCATGCTTTACATTTGGCTCAAAAATATTACTTTAAATAACCATGGTGGAGTGAGTGGTCCAAGGTTCAAAAATGAACTTTCAGCTTTTATCTTTTACTTAAGGATTGCTGGGGGAAAAATTGAACATGCTTTTAGAAAGGGAGATCTAAGGCTAAGATCGATTGCTTTTGGCCTTCAGCCTAAAATGATTTTCTTGTAAAATCTTTGTCTTTTTAAAAGTAATATTAGGAAATCTTATTATCAGTTTTGTCAATTTATCAAGCATTATCAATTAAATGATAAACATGATGCATCATAGAATGTAAGCATTATAAATAGGAATTAAAAAATCAAGCAATTATATTTCATTCAAAAAATGAATAGTACAACTTAGGAAAAATTCGAAGATATACAACGAGCGTTAATGGCAGACTTTTTGGGTGGCTAGTGTCTCTAATGCTAATGACAGTAATCTTCCATTAAATGTATTTAAAGATTTTTCTTAAGTAGTCAATACTTCTAATATTGGTTGATCTTTAAAGGAACCTTCCCTATGATATAAAAGTTACCTTGAGCTTAGTTAGACATCACTTTTTCTTTTTAGGTTTAAGTAAAAATAGGGTTTTGGTAAGCTAAGTTAAAATATAAAGGGTAGATCGTGTTATAATTTGGTGTTTTGGTCATGTTATAGAGAATTAGTCAAGTTGGTGCTAGTCTGAGCTAGTGATAGTTGGAATTGGTTAGGTCTAGGTGAAGCAAGCTTTATCACTTATGCCAACCTTTCAAGTTTTCAACTTAAATGGTTTTGTTTTCCTAGATGCTCTTTTGGGTTTTATCTAAGTTTTTTTTAGGATTATAGCACATCCTCTTAGGTTTTTGCCTTAAAATCTTGTTCAGCATAATATCTCTTGATAAAATTAGAGTTGACAAGATTGGGCAAGTCATTGCCATCCATCTTGATTAAGATCAAGGCTCTTTCAGAAAATACATGTTTCATTACATGTGACCCTTTCCAGTTTACTTCCATATTCCCTGGGCATCTTTATGGATTGGGAGAATTTGTTTAAGCACTAAGTCACCTTTTTGAAATTGACAAGGATGGATCTTCTTGTTATGGGCTCGATCATACACTTTCTATACATATACCTATAACAAACAACACTTTTGTTATGGCAATGGACTAGGGCTTTATAGATACTTTTCTGAATAAGTGTGACCTCTGAGTCTTGGTTTACTTTGAACATAGAGGCTAAAGTTGCTAGAGGATCGGCCATTTAGTTTTCCTCCCGAGGCAAATGCTAAAAGCTAATTTTGTCAATTCTTCTCTTAGTTTAAAGATTAGCTACCCATATTAGACTAGCTTAGAGTTCCCCACTTTCTCGAAGCTAATAGATCACTAAGGCATATGCTGTGGTCCATCTTGTATTACTTTAACCTTCTAGTTATCTAAGCTAAGGCATAACAGAGCTTCTCAATTCCTAAATAGTTGTTTTCATACTCTGTAAGCTTTTTGCTTAGATAGTAAATAGTTTACTCTTGCTTACCCTACTTGTCATGTTGACCCAATACGTAGCCCATAAACTTGTCAAAAACTGATAGATACAGAATCAAAGGCTACCCATGCACTAGTGATACAAGTACTAATAGGTTTGATAAGTAGTTTTTGACCTTATCGAAGACTTTTTGGCATTTTTCTTATTTTTTAGGGTTCAGCTTTTGAAGTAATCGAAAGATTGGACCATATTTGTCAATTACCTAGGATATGAATCTGGTAATGTACTTCAGCTTTCTTGGGAAACTTTTCATTTTATTTTTGGTATGAGGCGATGTAAATTCTAAATGGCCTTAACTTTGTCAGCGTCAAACTTTATCCCTCTTTCACTCATAATAAAGCCTAACAGCTTGCTGGATGTGACACCAAAAGTACATTTAGCAAGATTTAGTTTGAGATGGTTTTTGTGCAATTGCTTGAAGAGTTTTTGAAGATTGGCAGCATGTTCACTCTCATTTAGCAATTTGGGATCATATCATTGACATAAACCTTTATCACCTTACATATGAGATTATGCAATAGCATTACCTGTCGCAACGTACCTCGAGTTTGATCCTCGTGGATCTAAGAGTGCGTATGACTTAAAATACTTTCCTGACTTGGAAATGTCTTTTTGACTGAGACTATTCTTTGGCGATGTGACGAGAACGAGAATGTATGGATTCTCAACTCTTTATACAGTGAGGGGGACCATAAGACGAATCACTCATCTTATTGGTCTCGTATGACCATCACAAGATGGCCAACGCTTGGAGTCACCATCGATCATTTCGGGCTAGGCATGATCGGATGCCTATTGAAACCTATGTTTTAAGTTACAAAACTCAAAACATCGATCTCATGGTCTACATAATGCAAAGATTCATCATTTGGGTTTGGGAGTTGGTTACGCGCGATGAGGTATGAACCTCTTCGCGTCACCCAAAATTGGTACCTTACTAGTTATGTCTTATCTCGTTTTGATTCTTTCGATCTTAACTGTCACTATTGCAATATAACCCTTTTCGAATGCATGAATCTTATAGAAATGATCCAGGTTTTGATAAAAAAGATTTAATCTCATATATGCCCAGAAAGATGGGGATATAAAGATTTTCGATGAAAATGACCTCTGGATTTTACTTTGAAAATGGAATGTTCCACTTTGGGCACTGGAGAGATACCCATATGAAATATTATCTTTAATTTTATTTGAAATACTTTGAAAACATGAATGCACATAATCATCACAAGGAAATCATGTTAGTAAGACAATAAATAATATAACATAACATGGGTCATTCAATGCAATGATAAAGAAAATAGGTGGACTATGGAAATTTATCTTGCTATTGACATCAATTATCTAGGAATAACTGAATCGATAATTTTCGAGATGCATCTAGGTTTCTTGATTAAATAAGGAATGTTTGACATTTTCGTGGAAATCCAAGAAAAAAAAGAATGATTAATTTGTAGTTAACAGATAGGGTTACAGCATCCCCTTAGAAAGATAGGGTTGGAGTATCTCCGTGAATGGAAAATAGTTTTTTTTTACAAAGGAAGATTTTTTTAAATCTTGACAATTTTAAGAAGCTGGGTTGGAGTAATCCCTTAAAAGGTTGATGTTGGAGTATCCCCGTGAATGAAAAATCATTTTAGCATAGAAAGATTTTTAATTCTTGACAATTTCAAAGAACGGGGTTCGAATATCCCCTTCGAAGGATGGGGTTGAAGTATCCCCGTGGATGACATAACTTCATGATTTAGAAAGTGGGCGAGCATTCGATAATTTTTGGCAAAAAGATTTATTGTGAATAAGGATGATAATGATATGAGCTTGTGGTAGTGTTAAGGTATGCTCTTGAGTCTGATCGGAATGACATGGAGACATTCAAATGTCTGGACACAAAATTCGAGAAAACAACTCAATTTTGACCAAAATCAAAAATAGGGGATAGCATCGCGCTATCTTGCTTCTTGAATTTATTCTAAATTGGTTCGAAGGATTTAGAAGGTGGACAAGATACCATTAGAAAGGTAACTCAATGTGGGTCATTCTAAAAATATTTCCAATATCCCAAGAAGTGACTTTCTAAGGGAATAAATTTTCAAGTTCGGACTGATTGAGCTGCTTGCAGAGCATAGGAGTAACAAGGTGTGTCAAAATTTGAAAAATCACCCCAAACTCATTTGGTGTCAAAAAATTTCAAATGATACCTTTCTGAAAAAGGAATTTCATGAAAATTTTAAGAAAAATGTTTAAAAATTTGTGAAAAATCTTTTAGTGGGTCTGAAATGCCCAAACAAGATACATGTCTGGATTTCAGAGGTTTTGGACCATTTAGATTAGAAAAATCATAACTTTCTCATTCGGACTAATCCAGAGATGGACAAGACTCATTTTAAAGATATTTTGACACACTTTTTGAGAAAAATATCATAAAATTCATTGAAAATCCTTTGGGATTTTAAAATGATTTCTCAATTTGTAACAGCAGTGTTGCCAGTAGGGGATAAAGCAAAACAAGGGATATTTCTTATTTTCATTATGTTTATGGGTCTACATTCGAGTCATTAACATTCAAACATCCATGACTGCAGGTAAAGAGTGGCATGAGCATCATGAACTCATTTGCATAGTCCCGGAAGAGTTTGGGACAATGAAACAGTCCATTAATTATACCACTCAAGGTTTTGACTCCAAAACAAGGCACAAACATTTCGAGGATGAGTGTAAAGCCATTTTTATTGGAAAATAAAAAGATTTGAGCTTATTTAATGAAGATTCTAGATCTGGAAAACTTAATTTTCCCCAAGATATTTTGCTAGCTTTAAGGAAAATGCTAAGTCC
>JBBYHO010309197.1:0-11574 GCA_038382025.1 Adansonia gregorii | reverse complement strand
GAAGTTATTATGGTAGTTAACGAAGCTTTCAAGAAGTGTCAAGTGGCCACCATTGGAGAAGATAATTAAGAGCCAAATGATGATCATGGTATCATCCTTGTCCTCCTAGATACGTCTTAGAAAATTGGACTTGTACTAAAAGAACTTTAGTGTTTAAGCCAATTTCAAAGAGAAATGGATTATCGTAATCATGATTCAAAGGTCAATTTTGAATGGGCTATTTGTTCATACAAGGTTGATTTTGAAGAAAATGTTAATGATCATACTTTGCTACTTGATCTACTAAAAATAATGGAGTGAGAAAATGAATGAATAATGCCCTATGAAGAATCCATAACTTATGAGATGACGAGGATGTTAGAATAAGGATACTCATATAAACAGCACCAGGGAAGAATGAATGATTTTGCTTCAAGAGTTTCGAGATGTTTTTGCATGTTTCTACCAAGGCATGCCAAGATTAGATACAGAAACCATGGTCTAAAAATTCCTTCTAAAATTAGAATGCAAACTAGTTCAGTAGAAGTTAAAAAGAATAAAATCCAAAATGCTTCTAAAAATAAAAAAATAGGTAAAGAAATAATTTGGGGCTAAATTTCCTGAAGTGGCAAAATACACAGAATGAGTTGCAAATATTGTCTTGATTCCTAAAAAGGATGGTAAAGTCAGAATATGTGTAAACTATTGGGACCTAAATCGAGTCAGTCCGAAAGATAATTTCACTTTTCCCCATATAGATACTCTAGTTGATAATACTGCAAAAAATTATCTATTTTCATTCGTGGATGGATTTTTAAGGTATAACCAAATAAAAATGGCACCTGAAGATATGGAAAAGACCATATTTGTCATAATCTAAGAAACTTTTTGTTATAGGGTGATGCTGTTTGGATAAAAAAATGCCATGGCAACTTATCAACAGGCAAATATCACTCTATTCCATGATATGATGCATAAAGAGATAGAAGTACGAATGGATGATATGATTGCCAAGGCAGCCCAAGATGAAAGACATATTACAAATTTAAAGAAGTTGTTTAGAAGACTGAAAAAGTACTGGTTAAATTTGAATCCAGCAAAATGCACTTTTGATGCAAGGACAGGGAAGTTATCAAGCTTCATTTTAAGTGGAAAAAGGATTGAAATTGATTTAGATAAGATAAAGCCATCTAAGAATTGCCATCCCCATATATGCAAAAAGAGGTTTGAAGTTTCTTAAAAGGGTTAAATTACACTGCCAGATTTTATATCCCTACTCATACATAAGTACAACCTAATATTCTATTCTTGTAATAATAAAAGCCTCATGCATAGAATGATGAATGCCAAAAAGCATTTGAAAAAGTTAGGCACTATCTCTATAATCCGTCAGTGTTATTCCAACCAGTGCTAGGATGGCCTTTGATTCTATACTGTTAGTGTTTAAAAGGTCTATAGGTTGTGTGCTAGGGTACTAAGATGAGACAAGAAGGAAACAACAAGTAATTTATTACTTTAGTAAAAAGTTCCTTGACAATGAGGTAAATTATTCTCAAATAGAAAACATATGATGTGCTCTGCATTAGACTATAAATATATTCTCCGACAATACAGTTGTACGATACACCTTGGCTTATCATTAAAATGAACCTGATCAAGTATCTACTCAAAGCATCAGCTTTGTTAAGAAGGATAGCTAGATGCCAAGTCTTACTATTGGAATATGATATGTTTTATGTGAGTCAGAAGATAACCAAAGGAAGCACTATTACAAAATTCTTAGCAAGCGAGGCACTCGATGATTATCAACCATTGAATTTTGACTTCCCTAACAAGGCTTTAATGAATATTTTGGTAGAAAAAGAAGGGTTGTTAGAGGAATCAAAATTGAAAATGTACTTTGGTAGCACTAAATGCTTTGGGCCACAGAATGGGATGATTTTAATATCTCCAAAAAGGGACTATTACTTTTTCACTGCTTGATTGGACTTTAACTTTACAAATAATGTAGTAGAATAGGAAGCATGTTTTACAAGATTTCATGTAGTTGTATAAAGAAATGTTCAATTATTGAAAGTTTATGGGGACTCAACTTTAGAGATTTATCAATTGCATGGTGAATGGGAAACTCGCTATTCGAAGATGTAACAATATAGAAGGCTGATTCTAGAATTACTTGAAACGTTTGAGAAAGTTTAATCCATTCATCTGACCTATGATGATAATCAAATAGTGGATGCTCTAGCCACCTTGGCTTCGATGTTTAAAGTGAACGAGGGGTAAGAGACAATGCTAATTTAAATAAGCATATACAAAACTCTTACATACTATTGCAACATTGAAATGGAACCAGATGGCTTCCTATGGTATCATGACATCAAAAGATATCTTAAGGATTGAATATACCTAGATAATGCTTTAACATTGGTAAAAGAACTTTAAAGAGGTTGGCAATGAATTTTATCCCACATAAAGAGATTCTTTAGAAAAAAAAGTTATGATCAAATCCTGCTAAGATGTTTTGACACTCCCAAAACACAAAAGATATTGGAAGAAATGTATGAATGGATTTATGGAATCTATTCAAATATACATAAATAGTGAGGCAAATCATAAGATTGGACTACTTTTAGATGACCATGGAAAATGATTTTATCAAATATACTCGAAGGTGTCATAATGCCAAGTTTATACTAAGAAGATCCATGTACCACCATCAACGTTGCATGACATAATAGCACGATGGCCTTTCTCCATAGAAGGCATAGGGCCAATTACCCCTATAGCTTTAAACCATCATCGCTTCATCTTGGTGGCTATAGATTATTTCATTAAATCGGTTAAAGCTGCCTCTGTAACAAGGTTTATGATGATATAATTTTTTAGGACTAATATTATCTATCAATTTGGGATCCATGAAAGAGTTATAATGGATAATGCCTCCAATTTGATTAATAAATTGATGACAGAGGTGTGTACCTAGCTTAAGATTCTTATAACAATTCAGTGACATATTAAAAGAATCATAGGGATGATGGTTGAGATCTGTATAGATTGGCATGAAAAGCTCCCCTTTGCCCTCTTGGCGTGTAGAACTTCTATTCAAACTTTAATGGGGTAATGCCTTATGCATTAGTGTATGGCATGAAGGCTATCTTAGCAATTGAAATGGAGATCCCTTCATTTCAAGTTTAAATGAAAAACAAGTTGGAGGAAGCCCGAAAGTCTGATACTGTTATGAACCGTTAAATTTCATTAAAAAAAGGCTAAAAGCTATTCAACATATATTGATGTACCAAAAAATTTGATGAAAGCACATGACAAGAAAATCCATCCCAGGAAATTCCATGAGAGGGAATTGGTGCTGAGAAGAATTTTTCTTAGACAAAAAAATCTTCGGTGCCAAGATGCAACTAATTGGAAAGGGCCCTATATAGTCTAAAAGCGTTTTCAAGAAGAGCATTTATATTTGTAGAGATGGATGAAGTTATTCCACCAAGCCCTATTAATTCGGATAACATAAAAAAATATTATGCCTAAAAAATGAATAAAAACCTAAAAGGGTGTCTGTTCCAAAAAATGGATGAAAACACAAAAAGGCATCTATTCCAAAAAGTAGATGAATACTTTAGAGGGTATATGTTCTAAAAGAAAAATCAGATGAAAAACTAAAAAGGACATTTGATCAAAAATGATATAATAGGGAGACTTTAAGTATAAAACCTGAAGTGGCAGCCCAAGCATTTGAAAGGAATAACCAAAGTAAAATTTGTCAAAAGACTAAGTCTAAAAAAAGGCATAGTATGATCAAAATCATTTTCAGGAGATGAATCTTTGCAAAAGTTAACATCCCATTCAAGACAAATCTTTAAAAAGTTGAATGGGAGATTTCATTTATCTAAGTAATACCTAAATCTATAAAATAGCCAATGTTTTATCTTCTTTCATTGTTGAAATACAAGTACATATTTTCCTTCATATCTTTGTTAGACTATCTTTTTAACCATACTAACATTCTGAGGAAATGGAAATAGATGAAATGATGACAAGTTGATTTCTTTGCTTTATTCTAGAATGAGATCAAAAGATTATAGGTATTTAAGTTAATATTCAAAATTCTTTTAGACATTATAGGAAGGATTAGGATGGATAAATGACATTCTTAAGTAAAATCTCAATAAGAAGGAAATTAAGTCCTTTTAAAGAATTTGTTAGAAAAAATATTAAAGATCTAATTCTACAACTATAGAGATACATTATTGTATCAGTTTGTTTCGACTATTGGTGGGAAATTTTAAAAACCGCATATTCCCCCTCATGCTTTTTTTCTTTAGCTTGTCATCAATTTGTTTCTATTGTTGATGAAAATTTTAGAAAGAATCTATTCCCAATCATGTTTTTTATTAACTCCTAGATGATATTAGTCTAGTACTTAGTTTAAACTTTCAGGAGCAACTATATCTTATCTATAATGATCTTTAAAGATGTCTTTAAATTCAAGATCAAGCATTAGCTCCCTCCTTCTAAGATGACAAGATATCCACAGCACTTTCTAAAGATATCTTCAACTTTCAAGCAAAAATTTAGGCCTATTCCATCAAATAAAGAAGAAATATCAGTTACATTTTCTAAAAAGATAAATCAAATATAAAAATAGGTTGGATTAAACATTGATCAAGAAAATTAAATCATGCATTCTTCATGCATTTGCATTCATGTTTTATAATTTACAGATTCAAAATTGAAAATGACATTGGAAAGAGCATTTTGGTATGTTAACTAAAAGGTAAGTTTTACGTTCCTTAGCACATATATGAAGCATTTTCATCATCGACTGACTGTATTGGTTTCATAATTGTTAGCCTATTTAAAAATAGGTTGGATCAAACATTGATCAAGAAAAATTAAATCATGCATTCTTCATGCATTTGCATTTGTATTTCATAATTTGTAGATCAAAAGTTGAAAATGATATTAAAAAGAGCAATTTGGTATGTTAACTATAAGGTAAGTCTTGCATTCCTTTAAGCACAAATGTGAAGCATTTTCATCATTGGCTGACTGTATTGGTTTCATACTGGTCAACCCTTTTAGACTTTAGTTACATCCTGGTCATCAATGTTTGACTGTATCAATTTTAACCTAATCAACCTTTTAAACCTAGGATTACATCCTGGTCATTTTCATTTGATTGTATTAGTTTCACCTTGGTTAAACTTTTGAGACCTAGGTTACATCCTGGTCATCATTGTTTCACTATATTAGTTTTGCCCCATCAGCCCTCTAGACCTAGTATTATATTCTGCTGACTCTCTTTTGATTGTATCGATTTCACCATGGTCAACACTTTTAGACCTAGGTTACATCCTAGTCGCCATTGTTTAACTGTATTGGTTATACCTTTGTCAATCCTCTAGACCACCTAAGATTACATCCTGGTATTTTCATTTAATTGTATCAGTTTCCCTCTGTCAACCCTTTTAGACAAAGCATTAGATCTCGGTTAGTTTCATTTGATTGTAACAATGTTGCCTTAGTCAACCCTCTAGACCTAGGATTATATCCTAGTCGTTTTTATTTGACAGTATAGATTTTGCCCTAGCTAACCCCTTTCGACCTAGGATTAAATCCTCGTCACTTTTGCTATTTTAGTTTTACCCTAGTCAACCTTTTTAGACCTACGATTATATCTTGGCCACTTTTGTTTGACTATATCAATTTTGCCTAGTCAACCGATCTAGACCTAGGTTACATCTTGGTCATCCTCATTTGACTGTATTGGTTTTTCCTTGGAAACCCTCTAAACATAGGATTATATCCTAGCCACCTTTGTTTAACTATATCAGTTTTGCCTTGGTCAACCTTTTTAGGCCTAGGTTACAATCTGGTCACTCGTGTTTAACTGTACTAGTTTTACCCTAGTCAATCCTCTAGATCTAGGTTATATACTAGTCACCCTTGTTTGACTATATCAGTTTCACCTGATCGATCCTCTTGACTCTTGTTACATACTAGTCATCCTTATTTGACTATACTAGTTTTGCCCTTATCAACTTTTTAGACTTTGGTTTCATAACCTACTTTCCTATCTTAACCTAGGTTTTTCCTTTGGTTATTTCTTGTTAATGAATATATTCAATGTATTTTATTTGGTCAGACGAAAGCATTAGAGATACACAACTCATTGTATCAATACTCAAAAGTGGAAAGTACTTTGTGTATTGATACACCATGGCATTTTTGCCTAGTTCGAGCCATTTTTCAGCCTTTCAAAACCCAATTTAAACATGTTTTTGCACCAAGGAACTATCATAAGACATTGCCAACCTCAATTATGGGTTTATTAACATATTCTAACAAATTAAAGTTGAAATCCCTTCACTCAAAGTCTTGATGGAATCGTAACTTGAAGAGGCTGAATGGGTTAAAAATTGATACGAGCAGCTCAATCTCATCGAAAAAAAACAATCAAAGCCACTGTCATGGGTAGATGTATCAAAAGTACATAATGAGAGCCCATGACTAAAAGGTTTGTCATCCTTAGTTTTGAGAAGGTAACCTGGTGCTCAAACAAATTCTCTTGATACATAAAGATACTTGCAAAAAATGGACCCCATATTGGGAAGGGCCATACGTGGTGAAATGTGTATTCTCTAGAGGAGCTCTAATCTTAACCGAGATGGATGGCAACAACCTACCCAACCCCATGAATTCTAATTCTATTACGAAGTACTATGCCTAAAAGGAACTTAGGATGAAAACCCAAAAGGGCATCCCATTAGTGCTTTACCTACCACTCTTAAAAAAATCTTAAATCCAAAATAAAGAAACAAAACAAAATAAAAAATAATAAAAAAAAGAAAAAAAAAACCAGCTTAAGTTGAAAACCTAAGAGGGTGACTTAAATGATCAAACCTCCTTATTCAAATAAAGCTAAGCCTAAACAATTGTCAGCCCAAAACCAATCTTCCCCATATTCATAACTTTAACCAAGACACCAAGTCATAACTTAACCCATCTGTTCTGTGTTGATCAACACCACAAAAACCTTATCCATACCTACACTCAAAAAATGGAAACTACCAAACTTGAAGGCCTCCATCCCTCTATGGGGCAATCTAAGTGATCTTCTTATGAGTGGCCAGCACTAAAAGAATAAATTGCTTAAAAAAAATCTTCAAAAGTACTAAATGGAGAATTCATGTCATTAGGGTCAGAGCTAGTCGACCAGGAAGACTTCTCATATCTCTTTTGTATTTCAAAACCTTTCATAATCTTATAAGTTTATCACAAATTATACCTTTTTCTTTGCAAAAAATATTACTTGATTTTTCATAAAATCTTTTCGTAGCATTGAATTTTAAGTTGCATTATGTTTATCATTTAATTGATAATGCTTGATAAACAAACAAAACTAATAATAGGATTTCCTAGTATTACTTCAAAAGATAGAACTTTGCGGGAACTTTGTTTCATGTTTAAACACAAAGAATGAACTTTTGAGGTGACAATCGGTCTTACCTAAAGACCCCACATCTGGAGAATATTCTCAAAACCTCCTCAATAAGTGGTCATGGACCTCCTATGCCTTCGAAGAGTGAACAATCTTAACATTGAAAGCCTTTAAAAATCTAGAGCAAGATTAATGAACTCTGGGCAAAAGGCTACGTTACCAAAGCTGAAGAAAGCCCAAAACCAGCCATTAGATTAAACCTTTAAAGTCATCACCTTTGCATCAATCAGGCAGGCATTTACATCTGCATGCATTTTGCAACATTTAACATCTTATAGGTATTAGCTTTTGTATACAAAAAAATTTATATAAAACATAAGGTACAATTTTTTGATTTTTAGGAAACTTATTAAAGCCTACACACGCTAGTGGTAACTACTTACCTGAGTCCTAAAAAAGCAGGATGCTTACGTACCCAAAAGACTACATAAGCTGGTGGCAACTGCCCACCTCAATCCTCAAAGAATAGGACACTTATTAAAGCCCATATAAGCTGGTGACACCTATTTATCTTAGTTCACAAAGTGCTGGACATCTTTTTTCACTTACCTCAAAGCCTATACAAGCTAATGGCACTTGTCTACTTAGTTTAACCCATCTCGACATGATATTAAATAACTTTCCACTTTTCATCCATCATCCTATCCGAATAAAAAGGTGTCTATTTGTCTTAGCCCTGTTTCTAATACTTAACAATGACCAAAGAGGGGCAACTGTAGACACTTCATTTTGTCTGAACTAGTTTTTGGCATCCTAGGAGTTAAGTAAAAAGCTGATAAAATAAAAAAAATAGAAATGAAAGCTGGGTGATCAAGTTGAGGTAAATCGAGAAGCCATGGGTACGTACAATTTATATTGGGGCACAAGTATTGATACAAGGCCTTTCCAGTGCAAAAAACTTGAATTTTTACATGTAGTATTGATACAATAGGGTTTGGTATCGATACCCAAGGTATGGTATCAATACCTAGCATGTTTGTATCGATACAGACATTAATAGTAGCTAAAGTTTTAATTTTTGGTAGAAATGTATCAATACACAAGCATGAGTCTTGATACAAATCCATAGAGTATCGATACTGGCCTCTAAGTCTCAAGATTGGAAACAATTTTTTGCTATTAATATGGATCATTGTATCGATACTCAGGAGTCAAAAGTACCTTGTGTATCGGTATAACATGTTTTGCATTGATACACTAAGGCATTTTTGCCTAGTTTGAGCCATTTTTCAACCTCTTAAAACCCAATTTAAACATGTTTTTATGCCAAGGAACTGTCATAAAACATTGCAAACCTCAATTATGGGTTCATAAACGGATTCTAACAACTTTTTGGAGTTCAAACAATTAATGACAAAGGTTATTTTCATAAGATATATGGGTGTAAAAAGGTATGCCAGGCATATCTCCAGTTGCAAGCTTTCAGTGCCTTTCTGCCTCCTTGCTCAGCATGCCAAAACTAATAAAAAAAGAGTCAACTAAGCATGGCAACTAGAGATGTCCCCTAATACAGGAGGAAGAAATAAAAAATGCCCTTTGCATTGTCATCTAAAAGGAAAGGCTAAATAGTAAAAGAGGAGAACACTACCAGCTATCTTAAAAAAACTCTTTTAGCTATCAAAGAAGGTCTCCAGTAATCCTAGAAAAAGTTCTCATCCATCGCCATAAATCCTCCATCCACTTTAGCTTTAAAAACTCACCAAACACTATTTGATTGCCTTTCATCCTCAACCAACATCTATTCTCGTAGCTCCTTAAAACTGCCATTAGAACACCTTGAAAAATTCAACCTTTCACACAGTTTTATCCTTAAAACACCCCATTAGAAACCATATTACCAAAAAGCTTCTTTCTTTCATCTTTTTCTTGGTAAATAATAGCAAAAGGAGGGAAGAAACTAAGCTTAAAATCGCTGCCTTAAAAAAAAAAGGAAACTTTAAGCCTTTACTGATATATTTTTTACCCCATTCAATATATTTTCTATTATGATCATCCATTTCATTTTAGTGAACCTTTCATGTTACCATGACCCTCCTAATACTCCCATGCATTTTTGTTGCCTTAGTTATGGTAGTCCTAGGATCTTGATGACCTTCTTGGCATCTTGATGTTGTTAGATATATAAACTCACCATGCTTCATTCTCATCATCATACAGCCTCTTTTCATGCATCTTTTGCCATGTTCCTTCCATATTCGGATATCCATTTCATATTTAAATGGTCACCTTAATGTGTTTTAGTATGTTCAAATATTTTTCTTGTGTTTTAAGGAGGCTCATGAAATAAAAATGCTGTTTTGACAACTCCAACATCCACTCCTTTATATATAAACATGTTTATATCATCTCAAAGCACCCTATTTGTCATCTTTTTGCATTTATGTCACCCATTTCCATGTCAAAACCTTTTTTGCTTGTTTTCATGTTTAATCCATGTTTATCTTTGTATTTTTTATATTTTGTTCATGATATCTCCATTACAATGCTTGCTTATATCTTACAAGCTGATTTTTAGAAACATCCCCAGGTTAAGTTCATGTTACCTTCAATAGATGAAGAGTAGAATAGACTTAATGTTTTCATCAATTGGTCTCCCAATCTCAGAGGAAAATCAACATTTCAGCTTTGGATTCATGGTGAAATAAGTTCATATTTTCAAAGAAAAAATGAAATCTTTTTTAGTATTAATCTGTAATCTCGAGTCTCATGTTCCTTTTAATGACATGGTCAATGACTTGTTCCATCATCCTAAACTACTTTGAGATTGTGGAATAAACTTGTGAAACCCGCATTAATTTCTGTCACAGATGTTCGAATGTCCTAGGCCTGAGTCTATCTTTGAGAAAGTCAGAATATCGAATAATCCCTCCATTTTTGCTCTGGTAGCGCTGTAGTCTAGAATTGAAAAATTATTTTTGAGCCACAAAATATTTCCTTTGAATTTTCTAATATTTTTCCTTTAAAGGGTATCGAATTACCTTTCTAATGGTGTCTTATTTACCCTTAGATCATCCTACATGAGGGAGTTAGGATTATTCAAACCTTTGTATCTAAAACCCCTAGAACCAGTATGTGACATTCTGTTTGGGCCATTACGGCCAGCCAAATGATTTTTACGAAATTTCCACATACTTTTCCCTGATCATTCATAAAATTCTCTTTCCAGAAAGGTATTATTGATGATCTAATGATCCTAGATAAGCTTAGAATGATTTTTTGAAATCCATCATGCCCTTTTAATTTTTCATGCTGCCAAAGCTGAGACGAACCCAACTTTAAAAATTAATTCTGCCGAGAAAATGATTTTCTAAAATTTTTGGAATATTTTCTATTAAACCTTATCGAGCTACCTTTCCAACAGTACCCCATTTACCCTCTGAAGTCTTCAGATGCACCCGATCGAAGATAACACAATGTTGTCCCATGTTTTCAACCTCATTTTTGAATCTCCTTTTATCGAGATGTTCGAATGTCTTGAAATGCACCGCTTAGTCTTCCTGACAACACCAACCCCTTGTAACTTGGATCAAGGTTAAAGTAGAAAAAATAGGATGTCATATTAAAATTTTCACTAGTGGAGATACTCAAACTCCACTAATCAAGGGAGATACTTTAGCCTCATTTTTTAATCAAAGTTTAAATCTTCTCCTTGTTTCTAAGTATTTTTTGAACTTTAAGGATACTCTAACTGTACTACTTCAAAAAGATACTCCAACTCTATTTTTTAAAAAGATAAATTTTTTCTTTATTCCTAACTATTTTTATGACTATATTTTAGGGGACACTCTAACTCCACTTACCTAAAGGGATACTTTAACCCTACTTTTACCTTAAAAACTAAAAATTTTCTCTCTTCCAGATACCTTAAACTATTTTAATAAAAATTATCGCAACGTACTTCAGATTGGATCCTTGCGGATCTAAGAGTGCGTATGACTTAAAATATTTTCCTGACTTGGAAAATGTCTTCTTGACTATGACTATTCATTGGCGATGTCATGAGAATGAAAATGTATGGATTCTTGACTTATTATACAGTGAGGGGGACCATAAGACAAATCACTCATCTTATTAGTCTCGTA
>JBBYHO010309087.1:3748-14580 GCA_038382025.1 Adansonia gregorii | reverse complement strand
TTTAATTTCAATTATAAAAATTCGATTCTTAATAATTTTAATCAACAAAAGAATAGAATAAAAGATATGAATGACTAAATATTAGTATTAACCTGATTCCATCAAGAATCAGAGATGTCAAAATTTCATTTTGAACAAAAATTTACAGACTGTAAGGAAATTTCTAATTTCAACACTACCTTGACAAATATATGTATATATATACATGTATATGTATATGTGTTTCAAATCAAAATCAGCAACAGAGATTAAGAAAACAAAAAAAAGAATTGAAGGCATCTTAATATCTATTAACTGTTAATGCACGAGCTAGGGAGATGAGGGGGAAATCAACAAGAACCATGAATCCAAATACCGAAGGAATGGTTTAACTGGGAACTTTGGGATGTTACAACCATGGAAAATTTTTGCATTGAAGAGCTAATGCCATTTGATTATCCCCTTTCTGGTGGTAGTTTAGATGTGTTCTTTTCAGCAAACAATTGTGGGACCGATGCTTTGGCGCCAATGTAACATCCATCGGATAAAAAACAGAAGTTAGGTCTCACCAGCAACATGATCTACGGCACATATATGTCGCAGTATTAAGTTTCAGCATAGAACGTAGTAGCGTAAAAGAGTTGCTTGATAAGGATAAGAATGGCGTAGCTTCTTCGAATGAACACTATTAACTATCGTCCTCTGAACTAGAGCTAGGACTAAAATTATCCATCCTTTGCTCTGCGATTGCAGGAAAAATCTTCTTACGAGGATCCGGAGAAGGTGATTTGATACGAGACTCGGAGGAAGGTGATGTGTTGGAGGCTGGTTTTTTATGTGCTTCTACTGGCTTCATCAGGGCATCTCTTACCTCTTTGCACACCTTATCCAAAATTATCAAAAAATCCCGGACAATGACAAACAGGCGTAAGCCCTCATTCTTCTGCGCATTACCATGAAAATAATCGCCAGTGCTCTTCACCAAAGCCATTATTCTCTTCTCTTCCTCGAGCAACCACATGACTTCAGGTTCAGCATTCTTTACAAAACTCTCCAATGTTTCGTGAAAACCACTTTCTTCCTCAGTACTTTTCATCTCTGTGTTTAAGAAATCACGTGCTTTTAGGAGACCATGGCCAAGTTTGGCAACGGTTCCTGTTAAATTTTCTGCATCAAGAGCTGCTGCTTTCTTGATATTTCCAAGTTCGCTACTCAGGCGCAAAACCACCTGAAGACCAAGGCTGCGGTAGTGCTCTTCCGTATCAGGGGAAACATCCTCGAGAAGATCTTCAGATTTTATGCTGCTAAAGCTTTTGCTTTCTCTTGCAACACGGGCAGCTCTCAAACCTTCAGTGCGTATTATTTCTTGGACTACAAAGTGCAATAGTGTAGTCTTTCCGTCGACTCCTTTGACATCTGATAACTTCAAAAGTGTGTCAAGTTTGAAAGCTTGTGCACCGCCACGGTATGTCCCATCATTCATGCGATTTCCGGTTTTAAGAACAGCTTCTAAGAGCTTGAGGAATAGGCGGCTACTTCTGAGTTCCTTGCAAGCAACCTGGCACAATAGGAAATAGACTGAATTTGATTAAAAAAAATTTTAAAAGAAAAAAAAAACACAGAAGTTTTCCATGACAATACACATCCTTAAAATTACATTTGTTGACTATCGAAGATGTGTTTCGGAAGCATGGCATGCCTTGTATGAATTATTAGACGAAAATATCGATAATTTAAGCCATGAAATTTAAAATCTAATGACCCACCTCTAACGTTTGAAAGGACTCTTTAGTGACTGTAACCTCCTCATGAAGAGAGCACATAAAAAGCAGTGATTCCAATCGTTTAAAAGCAAAAGGTATGTCGACCAAGACTTTTAGGAACCGCTCAGCGGGTCCAAGTTGAGAGATTTCACCAGTGAACAATCTAAGTTTGAGTTCTTCATCTGCGGTTGGTGCCATCTTCAATATAGTTTGAATGAGTTCAATAGGGAGCTCATTTCCTGATTTTAAAATAACAGATTAAAAATACAAAAGAGAAACATAGCACTACAGAAATTCAAACATTGGGAGCATACAAGATGCTTGATAGAGTAACAGCATAGAGCCCCTCAAACACATGCTTGATTGATAATGTAAAGTTTCTTGAAGCTCTTTCATTTACGGATTGCTCCCTTGCAAAATATTAAGAAAATTATTTCAGACCAGAAACTGGAGTTCTTTATATTAATATGAAGATTAGTCCATAAATCATTATAAGTTCAGGGCAATGGTGCATCCATGGCCTCCGGAGAAAGCCCTGCAGTGCATCATCTGCTTCTTGATATGACCATAGCTAGAAGGAAATACCTCTTTCCAACCCCCCACAAAATAAATAACAAATAAACACATGCAAACTGAATGAGAGCGAGGAGCACTACCCTTTTAAGAAGCCAAGAGCTTAATTACAGGTTCTTAAACAAGTTTTTTTTTGGTTCAAGGGAAGCCAATGTAGTTATATGGCTGTTAAAATCTCATGCTTTAGACAAGTTTTAGGAACCCAGGTTATCATAATAATTTTCCATTTTACTGGAATGAACTTACGTCTATTTCCTCTAAACCTCACAACAATTTGACCGTAACAATTAGCAAATAATGTGGTTAATTGGTTTTGAGTGTAATATTCCAGCTATTTTAAGCTCAAAAAAATATGTTAACCATTGGAAAGTTCAGTTACTGCAATAACTCCTTTATCCTCCTTGACCCAACACCGAATAAGGAGTCGGAGTCTGTCACATATGCCTAGCTTCAACTAAATGTTCATATTTGACATTCTTAAGGCATAAAACATGGTAACTAAGATTCTTTTTGAAGACGAGGTAGAAAGCAGGAAAAACCAAAAGGAATCAGCTAAGGAATGTTAGCAAATTATATAGAAAAATTTAAAATTCCCTGGATGGTAATGCTACTTTCAAGAATCAATAACTGGTACAATTATATGCCCTAACTGAATTCTTGCTTGGTTGTCAACAATTATCCACCAGTAGTTGAAAGCACGGACATTGTTATTACTGGAGAAAATACCAGTAACTCTAATTGCTAAGCACACTTGGCTTATGGCCATGCATACTAGACAGACAACTGTCTAGAGCACTGGTTCAAAAATCTACGCAAATGTTGCCCAGAAGCACATTTTTGAAAGTATAAATAAGATAGAGGAAATCACCTTCACGAAGTGCATCACAAACTTCTTCTGTGGTAACATTCAATGCCCGCAAAAGGATTGCTAAATTTTGTGCTTTCTTAGGGTCAATGAGCTGAATAAACTGAGGCGTGGAAGCCTGTGTAGAGGGCTGCTTCTTTCCATCATTTTTGTTCTTGTCAACAGGTGCATACCCAAACAGAGTTTCTATCATCTCCTCATTGAACCTGCAAAGGTAGTATCAAGTATCCCATACCGTTACATTGGCATCAAGATTAAAAAGGAAACAAGAACAGAATTGTTACATACTGGAATGATCCGGCTTTAAGCTGATTCCACACCATTGACTGATCAGGGTCAGCCATAACTTTATCCCAGAAAAATGGCTTCAGTTTGGCTTTAGGAGCATAGGCATCATATGCTGAGCCAGATCCCTCATCAGAACTAGCATTTGGTGTTCGTTTTGGTCCACTTGGTGGTCTAAGCAACTTTGAACCTAAGGGCATTGGTGGAGGTGGCCTAGGAGGACCAAGACCAGTGCTTGGAGGAGGTGGCCTAGGAGGACCAGCTTTAGCACCAGGAGGTAGAGGTGGCGGAGGTGGTCCAGGAGGCGGGGAGCTTTCATTTGCAGAAGCAGGTTTCATAAAGGAAGGTGGTGGAGGAGGAGGAGGACTGGCCCTAATTGGGGCAGGAGGTTCAGGAGGGAGAGGATCTGCTCTACCAGGAGGACACTTCAAAGGAGGTAATACAGTCGGGGAAGTAACCACCCTTCCTGGAGGCAGTGGTAGCGGCAAATTAGTATTGCCTGATGTATCAGATGATTCAGCTGAGGCTTTGGCAGCAGCAGCTCCAAATGCCGACTCTCCATCCAAGGAGATTTGTAGAGCATCAGATTCAATGTAAACCTTGCCATTAGTTGAAGCCTTTTTACGTAGGCTTGGTTCATTACCAAATAACTGGTGACCAAGCTTCTCTTCATTAAATTCAAAAGCATATGCATGAGAAGAACCTGGAAAAAAAAGTTCTGATCAAAAATTTGTCAAAAGCTTCTAAACAACAAATGTGTGGAGAAGTATATACCACAAGAAAATTCACTTAAGCTTAAACTGAGAAGGGGCTTCTCATCATTTTGCTTAGCTCCAAAATCTCTATGACAGCATAAAAAGAAGAACAACGCTGCAACAACAGCCGTTACTACTGAAGTCATAACACAAGCAACAATAATTGTTGTACTATTATCAGTCCCTTCATGACCTGAATCTCTGTGGGCTGGACTTGAATAGTCCAGAAGATCAGCTTCATCATCAGGTGTAGGGTGTAGAGAGGCTTGGGATGGACTGAAATGATGAGTAGCTAAAGTCCTTCTAGGAACATCACGACAGCAAAAAAGTGACTCGAAACATCTGGTGTACCAAGTCCTACTGTCACCATCATCTCCAGATGCCTTGAATAGAAGATTGTTCTTTCTAATGCAGTTAGAAAGAGCTTGCTTTAGATGGGGGTGGAGAGCATTAATCAATTCCTGAATGTTTTCATTTGCTAAGGAGTGATCTTTTGTCTTGATATCATTGGTTGTACTGGGTGTTTTATCCAGAAGATGCAACTTGGGATCTTCAAGAGCTTCCTTCAAATCATTCAAATGTTGTCTGCAACTTCTCCATAATAACTCAGCCTGCATGTATGATTCCAACATATTCCCCAGGTTTAATTAAACATGCTGTCAGTGTCAACCATTTCTAACCCAAAAATAAAAGGCCATAGCATGGTTTCAGTGAATATGAACTATTTGCTTATAAAAAAATCCATAGTTGCTTTCAATCGATAAATAATATTGTTCAACCAAATCAATTGCAGTCAACGGACACTAAAGTAAATAAACCAATCACATAAGCAGAATTGTTTCTGTACAAAGGAGTTTCTACAAGCAAATGAATTGATGCCAAGAGCAAACAAGCAAAGCAAACTCAGTTACCTGATTCTCATCAATCTCCCCAGTTGCTGGATCTACTAGTTGGTTAAGAAATGCCTCTTCTCCAACCTTCCTGTAATATAAGCTGATAGCCAATGATACACAAAGCAGAATTACCAAGAATCCCAAACTATTAGTTCTTATGACACCCATTTGTCCTTGTATCATCAGCATCATCACAAGCACAAAAAGGATTCCTTTTCATTTCATCAATAATAAAAACCCCCCACCACCGAAACAACCCAAACATTCTATCATCGCACGTCCAAACCTTATAACTTTCGGCACCAACCAATTCAAGTTTCCCTACAAAGAAACCCTTAGAAACTGCCTGAAAATCCTCAAACTTATTGAAAGAGTGAAACTTGGAATCAGAACTCAAAAAACCAAACAGAACCCAGAATTTATTTTCCCTTAGAGAGCCAGAACATGGGATCAAAATCAAAATTTTAAACCAAAACCCAGATACCCAGAAAGGAGATGATGAATAGAGCTTAAAAAGGGACTCGGAAAAAAAAAAAAAAAAAAGAAAACCCTTTAAATTTTAAAATTTATTTTTAACTTCACCAATCTTTTGAATTAGTAATCGAATGATCCTAAAAAGTGAACACATAAAAAGGACAAAGATTGTCTTCTATTATGTCCAGATCCAATCAATGGTAACTCATTGGGAAAAAAAATTGCTGTTATAATGCATGTAAAAAAGTCGACCAGGAAAATTTTTGCACTACTTGAACAGGATTCTTGCAATGAGCTGACAATTTACAATTTCCAATTTTTTTTTCCTGCTCTTGATTTTGGGGTTTGAAATGGAAATTTACTCAAGAAGGGAAAAAAAATCAAAAAGCTGTTTATTGGAGGAAATTAGTGGAGTAATTAAGGTTCTGTTATGACAGGTTAATATGCATGGGGAAAAATTCTTTTTCATAATTAATGATAACTATTATTACTAGGATAAGTTAGTTATTCTCTAGTTTTGTTTTGTTTTTTATTTTTTTGTTTTAAACAAGGATGAGTATCTTATTACCAAATATAAGGTATCTTAGATTTTTTCTTAAAAAATCATGTTGTTTATCCGTTTTGAATACCTTATTTTTGTAAATATCAAGTGTCCAACATTCAATTGATCATGAGGTAATGATTAGTGATTCTCTATTCTACTGTAATAAAAAAAATTAAAATAACTTAATAACAATACAATAAATATAAGATTTTCTTGTCTAAATTGTAAATGTTAGATATTAAAAGGATAAATAATTGCTTTTTTAATAATATATGTTTCTTATGCTTTCTTTCTTTATATTGCTACATGTAGTAGATTTGAGGGTGTGAACAATTCAATTTGATTATTACCAAGTTAAAACTATTAAACAAACTAAATTCAAATTCCTTAACTAGAATACTTTACAAGTTTAATTAAATTTTTTATTTTTAATATATATTAGATTTTAATTAATACTGAAATACAAATAACAATATTTAAAATTAAGCTTAAAATAATCAACTATTTCGATTTTTATCTTCAATCAAATTCGAACTTAATAAAATTTGAACAAAATTTAAACTTTGAATTTCAAGACAAAATTGAAAGCTTGGACTCAATAAACACAATTACACCCCCAAATAGTAACTGGTCTAAAATTCTGAGTTATTTGCCCAAAGTCTTTGGTCACAGATATCAAGTTATTCAGGCTAAGCCAAAAACAGAAAACTGCCATTTGGCTACTACTGTTGATAAAGATCAATGATTAATTGAAACTAATGCAAAGCATTAATCAAAACAAACAAAAATTGAACAAGATCAGGAAAGAAACACAAATTGAGATTGAAATATTGCAATTTTATGCCATTAATGAACAAGAAAAACAAGAAAAATGGGTCACAAACTCTTCCATTAAGCAAGTAGAAGATGAATTAAGATCAAATGATTGATTGATTATATTCACATTTTAAACTAAAAACCCTAAACTACTAACTAGCTAAACACTGCCAACAAGATACATTTTGAACTTCTCATTCTTCTTCTTCTTCTTCTTCATATTCAAGCCCAAAGCCCAAGAAACTAATAGAACAACAAGCAAAGCTAAACAATTTCAGAATCACATCAAGACAGAGTGAGAGAGAGAGAACCAGCTTTCAGAATCTATAATCTAAAGTAATTTAATCTAATCTAATCTAATCTTCATCACCTCCGGATACCTTGGAGGAGGTTCCGGCTTTCTTTGGGAGGAGGAGGTTGTGGATGTTGGGCATCACACCCCCGTTGGCGATCGTCACATCTCCAAGCAGTTTGCTCAGCTCTTCATCATTCCTTACGGCTAGCTGGATATGGCGAGGCACGATTCGGGTTTTCTTGTTGTCTCTGGCTGCGTTTCCAGCAAGCTCGAGAACCTGAAATTAACATACAAATTCCACTTAGATTACCCAAAAATTAAAATGTGTGGAATCTTCAAAAAAATAATAATATTTTGTTTAGGTACATAAAACCCCCAATTTCTTATAATTTTAGGATTTAAGATATCGAAATTTCACAAAAATCTGAACTTAAAAAAAAAAAGAAGTGGCGAATTTTTTGGGGGAAACCCTAATTTCGTGCCACTATAAATGGAAAGTTACCATGTTTACAAAAAAGAAACACAGATCCGACGAGTGAAATGCCAACGTCATGAAAATAAAAAATACAAACCCTAATTTAGAAAATAGATTAGAATTTTTCTAAAAAAATTGAAATTACATACATTTTGAAAACCCAAAATTTCAGACGAACAAAGTAGATTTCACATGAAAATGGCCGAAAGTTGATCATAATATAAAAATTTAAATTAAAAAAAAAAACCCAAATTTCTAAAAAATAACAAAATAATTAGAAACCCTAGATTAAGTTAAAAGCCAAAATATATACTTTTCTTTTGATAAAATTCAACGATAATCGATAGCAATATAACACGAAGTAAATACAAATTAGAACAGAAAATTATTCTACCTCGGCGGCAAGATATTCAAGAACGGCGGCGAGGTAAACCGGAGCTCCAGCTCCGACCCGTTCAGCATACTTACCAGCCTTAAGAAACCGAGCAATACGACCCACCGGAAACTGAAGGCCGGCCTTGCTACTCCTCGATGTCGCCTTCTTCGACGCTCCGGATCCGAGAGTTTTACCCCGACCAGCCATTTTAGACCCGCAACGAAAAAGAAAAAAGAACTCAAAATAAGCGCGTGTGGTTGCGTAGGAAAGAGAAAGAGCAATCTAAATAAGAGAACAGCCGGTTGTTTTGGATATATATATTGGCGAGCGTAAAGGAGTTAGCCAATGGGAACACAGTACGCGGATCAATAAGGAGAACCGGTTGATGGCGATAAAATAGACGGTTAAGATTTAAATTGCTTTTCCAGTTTTTGATTAGTTAAATTTTAAGGAGGGAAATTCGGTTTTTTCTCATTGGGATTTTAAGTTCCTTGAATTGATCTCTTTATTTGTACTGTTCGTTTCCTACTTGTTCGGTTTGATCGACCAATTAGAAGCCGCCGTGTCATTGGATGATGATGGAACGCTTACGTCAATTTTTCACATCTCTAAGTTTTTTCGATTAAAAAAAGTATTCGGTTTTTTGTAAATTTCAAATTTTATTTTTATGATTTTTAATTAAAACCAATTTTTTTAAAAAAATTTTAAGATAAATTAAATTTTGTTAGAAATTTGTTAACAAATTCTTTTAATTAGATATTTTTCAATAAATTTTGCATTAAATACAATAATAAAACAATTATTTCATAATTTTTAATGTAGCGAGAAAATATATTATCAAATATAATAATTTTATGATAAGTATTAATAATATGATACGAATATATAAATAGTATTTGATATTTTAATTCATCTCTTACGGTTAAAGATATTCGTTAATTAAATTGTAACATAAAAATTTTTCTATTCACATTTGAATTAAGCATGATTCAAAAGCTTAAATCATTATTCAAATATTAATAAAAAATAAAAATATTTTATATTATTATATTATTATATTTATAATTAAAATTTTAAAAAATATTTTTTATTATTAAATAATAAATCAAATTAAATTTATTTAATTTCAATAAAAAATTTTATATATTTATATAAAATGTAATTCAAACTAATAATCCGATAATAGAAAATTCTACTCGCTGCTCTTCTAATCCCAAACTTTAAGCCTTAAATCTACGGAGAGAATATTCAAAAACAGTTCTTTGAGGGAAAATCGAAAAATGAAAAGGTTGGTGGGCCTAGACCCAAACTAAGCCCAAGTAAAGGTTTTTATGGCATTTGCACTTGGAGGAGCCTAGCTTATAAAACCCTGCCTAAGCCCAAGCACAACATGTCATGTAGTTTTTTTTTTTTTTTCGGAAATCAAACAAAGTGATTGCTTAAAGGTCAAGAATCTTGTGCCAGAGTACCTCCTACTGGCTTTTGCAAAAAGTTATTGTTTTTCATGCCTTGCTTTTTCATTTTCTTACTACTAAAAATCAAGTCACAATGTTGTCCCATCTGTCTGAAATCTTAACGATGTGTTGTCCGACGTGCAGTTATGTTAATTGATTTATACACTTAATTAATATTTAATAATTTTAAATTTTAATATTTTTTATTTTTAAATTACAGTTTTTTTCAAAAAATAAAATTGAATGATTTTACAAATTATAGCTTAATTAGGTAAGTTGTTACGCAACTTCCCAAAAACAAGAAAAAAACAAAAAAAAAAGGGAAATTGATCATCAATTGAAGCCAATTTTCCAGCTTCAAATTCAGAATTGTGATTGTTATCTCGCCAATTTTTCCCGCTATCTTATTTTCATTCTTCATTTTTTTTTTTTCCAAGGCCCCATATTTCAATTAAATTTATTTACTAATCAGATTAAGGTTTTACCCAACTTAAAATCCATTGACTTCAAAAGCTTTTTATTTTAATACTATAAATTAATATTTTCTATTTTTAAATATTTTTAAATTTTAAATTAAATAAAATTATTTATTAACGTAAAGGTAAATTCAAATTCGATCTTTAAATAGATCTATATTTGATAGATATTTTATAAACAATGCTAAAAAATTAAACATAATGTTGTCTGCCACATACTTTGGATCGATACTCATCCTTAAGTCGGAGTTAGAGAGGATATAATTAAGGGTCGCCTTCTATCCTAGCCTTTGGCTAATTCACTTTCAAAGCTGACATTTGCAGAAACGCAGAATCCAACACTTAAAAGGCCATGTAGAAAGCACAAAATCCCTCCAACAAATAGAAAATGATGATGCAAAACCTGGCATGACCCTTTTGTTTTGGAATTCTCTAGCATTCCCATAACCAGGGCTGGAAATCCGACTGCTACTGAAATCCTGATAATCACCCTCACCACAGAAAACTATTTAGTTTCGGTTACTCTGCAATATTTAAGCCAATGAATTTTCACGTCAAATCAAAAAAAATTATATTTGCTCCGATTTTTTTTAAATATTTATGTTTAATACATTTTTTATTATAGATAGAAGATATAACACATGGAAAGACATAAAAAAAATTGAACATAATCATATTAAAGACATAACTGAATACTTAAGTTCAAACAACAAATATGAGAGTACTGTAGAAATTAATCTGAATTAAAAAATTATGAACTAATATTTAAATAACATAGGATGAGAATACAGAACACTCACTCACACTCA
>JBBYHO010308536.1:3521-30159 GCA_038382025.1 Adansonia gregorii | reverse complement strand
AACTTTTATAATGAGTTAGTTTGGTGTCACATGTTTGCCATTCCTCTTTCAATTGGTAAATGACAAGGGCTGAGTCTCCAAACACTCGTAAGGTTCGAATGCCCCTTTCGATGGCAGTTTAAAGTCACATGATGTAAGCCTCGTATTCAGCTATATTATTAATGCAGCTAAAGCTCAATCTCATAATGAAAGGATAATGGCTTCCTTCTTGTAAGATTAAAATTGCCCTAATCCCATGCCCCAATGTATTTGAAGCACCATCAAAAAACATTTTCCAAGGTTAATCACTATTAGTTGCATCTCTCACCTCGGATATGCACATGGGGTCTTCATCGGGAAGTGAAAGTCCAAAGGTTGATAATCATCCAACTAGCCAAGAAGTCTACGATTACACTACCTTGATAGCCCTTTGATTTTCATATGCAATATCGTATTTAGAAAGCAAGACTTGCCATCTAGCCAATCTCCCTAACAATGCAAAAGCTTCACATAAATATTTAATGGGATCAAGTTTGGCGATCAACCACGTGATTTGGTATAACATATATTGTCCTAACCCTCTGGTTGTCCAGACTAGGGTACAACATAGCTTTTCTACTATTGAGTAATTCCTTTCACATTCTGTGAACTTCTTGCTTAAATAGTAGATAGCTTGTTCTTTCTTTCTTGAATCATCATGTTGGCCTAATACATAGCCTATCGAACTATTAAAAATTGATAGACATAAAATTAGAGGTCTACTTGGGATTAGGGGCACAACCACTGAAGGCCTTGAAAGGTATTACTTTACTTTATCGAAGGCTTCTTGACATTATCTGTTTCATTCTCTGAGATTTATTTATGAAGTAGCTGAAAGATTAGGTCATATTTATCGATCAATTAAGATATAAATCGGGCAATATAGTTCAATCTTCCCAAAAAAACTTTATACCTCTTTTAGGGTTTAAGGTGGTGAAAGGCTTTGAATGGCCCTAACCTTATCAAGGTCTATTTCTATTCCTTTTTCACTCATAATGAAGCCCAATAACTTGCCAAATGTAACACCAAATATGCATTTGGCAGGGTTTAACTTGAACTGATATTGGCGAAGGTGTTTGAAGAGCTTTCGTAAGTTGGCTACATGTTCATTCTGTCTAGGCAACTTAGCGATCATGTCATCCAAATAAACTTTGATCCCTTTATGCATAAGGTCATGAAACAATGTCACCATTGCCTTTTGATAGTTGCCTTAGCATTTTTAAGCCTAAAAGGCATCACTTTGTAGCAAAAATATTCCTATATGGTCAAGAAGGTGGTATTTTCCTTGTCTTCAATTGCCATTTTGATTTGGTTGTATCCCGAAAATCCATCCATGAAAGAAAAAAGTGCATTTTTTTATGGTTTTGTCCACTAGGGTATCGATATAGGGCAAAGAAAAGTTGTTTTTAGGACTAGCTTAGTTCAAGTCCCTATAATCCACACACATTCACACCTTACCATCCTTCTTAGGGACTAAGACTATATTGGCCACCCATTTAGGGAATTTGATGATTTTGAGAAATCCTACTTTAAATTGTTTCTTGATTTTTTTATCTTTAACAATATCTCGAGTTTCATCCTCCTAAACTTTTGCTATGCAGGTTTACACTCACGGTTTGGGAGGAAGTTTATGGACTACAATGTCGGTATTCAACCCATGCATGTCCTGGTAAGACTAGGCAAACACTTCTCAGCAATCTTAAAGAAGGCTTATCAATTGGTTTCAGGTTAATGGTTTTAGAGAGATTTTAATTTTGACTTCCTTTCGGCCTTCTTTTATCCCAAGGTTTATGGTTTTGATAGGTTCTTTATAAGGTAAAATTTATTTTTCTTTTGTTTAATTAGTCTGAGTAGATCTACGGGGACAGGGTCTTCTTCAGAATCTTCTTCACACTCAACCCCACCAACACAAATTGTTTGCTCAAAGTAGATTTCTTGAGTCTTAATGCGAATATTCATGTTATTTTTATCCGAATACTCTAAAAGAGTTTTGAATAATATAGAGATTTTTGTCTCAGTCCAAATACTTGGAATAAACTCTGGAAGGCATAAATCGATCCCTCCACCCATTGTTGATGGCTCTTCAATTACATTGATAGAGAAATCCCCAAAAATTTTCCTTAACACAAGCATGATGTTTGTCGAGCTAGTGTTAACATGTTCACTCGAGTGAAAGTTCTTATGCAATGGCGAAAATGCCATAGGTTCATGTCCTATTTCTTGTCCCAACAGATGTGCTATTCTTTTTTCTTGATTCTTCTAAGCTTGCTTCTTTTTTTGCTGTGCACTAGATTTGAACCTCGCTCTTCGTGACCTTTAGAGCTTTAACAACTCTTTGGAGGCATCTTCCAAGCCCTTTTTTAACTCGAGCACCTTTTTTGACTATCAATTTCAAGCCTATTATATGCTTCCTCATAGATGAGGTTTAATCATGGATAATCCTTTCTTGACATAGGTGGCATTGATGAGCTTAAATGATTGAACAGAGGGTTCCAGAATACCCTTATCAGGTTCAACATATAGGATACCAGTCAAGCTAGCATCAATGATATCTTCTTCCCTACAAATACCAATAACTTTGTTTCTAAGTACAAACTTCAATTTTTGGCTAAAAAATGATGGAACTGCTCTCGCAGTATGGATCCACAACCTTCCCAAAAGGTAATTATATGATGAAGCAATGTCCACGACATGAAAGTTAACCTCATAAGTATGTAGGCCTATTTAGAGTGGGATAGTGATGTTCCTCACAATGCTTCTACAAGTTTCATCAAATGCAGGCATGACTGTGTGACTGTTTCAAATGTGAAATGCATGAAAGGGAGCTTATTCAGGCATGACATAAGCATTACATTCAAAGTTGACCCGTTATTAATGAGCACCTTCGGTAATATGCTCCCTTTACAGTATGTGGTGATGAGAAGGGCTTTATGATTTCCTCATCCTCTTTGTGCAGTCTCGTCATTACTAAAGAATATGTAATTGTCAGCCATGATATCGTTCACTAGATGATTTAGTTGGCTTATAGAAATATCAGAAGAGACATAGGCCTCATTGAAAATTTTCAAGAGTGCATTTCTATGAGCTTCGAAGTTCAACAAAAGTGACAGCATGGATATTTTGGTAGGTTGCTTATTTAGCTGATCCATGATACTGTATTCACTGTGTTTGATGAACTTAAAAAACTCCATTGCTTTTTTTTTTCACTTATCGGTTCCTTGGTAACTTTTGAATCTGCCCCCTTAGTTGCAGACTTAAGTGTTTGCAGATTTTGGCTAGTATCTTCTTGCTGAGCTTCATCTCTTAAGGTTGGTGGCACGTAACACCTACTATTCTGAGTCAAGTGGCTTACCCCTGAAAGATTAATAGTTGAGGCTAGTTGACTAAATTCCCTAATAATTAAAGTTTTACTCTCATAGTTCCAAAGAACAGCCTTGTTGTCTTCATAGGGGAATGGAAATGGTAGTTGAATAACCATCCTTAATGCAGATGGGGCAGGAGTGACTTGAGGACGTGATCATTTATCATACAAGATCAGTGGTCTTTTGATGCCATAAGAGGGATTATCCCTATCCCTTTTTATGGCATAGAGGGATGAAAGTGCACCTATAAGTTGAATTGTTAAATTGTGCTTCTTATCATAAAATTCAATACTACCTACCTTCATCATTCTTTGGATGATGGCATGAAACACTTTAAACTTCTAAAGGGTATGACCTTGTACTATATGGAAATCGCAAATGTTGCCAACTCCTTCCTCTTTCTTCTCAACTTCATTAACTAATTTGGCTTTTAATAGAATCTGCCAAATTATGCTTATTAGCGTTTTGAGCTCTTCCATATTGTTTACAATCTAGCAATCTTGCTAAGCAATGAACCTTTCTAGGTTCGTGCTTGCATGGTTTTGAGATGAGCTAGTTTCTTGTCGAACCTCAACTGTCATGTTGTTTTAAATTTTCCTTTCCTCTTACCTCTACCTGATTTTTTTCAAAGCCTCATCCATCATCCCATAAATTATGACTACATTCGCAAAGCTTTTAGGGTTTTTTTCTATCTTTATAGTACGATGACTGTAGTGTGCTAATGACCTGACGATCATTTCGTTCTTTATCAATAGCGATTAAATTTGGAAGGTCTTTTCCATCCATCTAGAGGCATAATGCTTAAAGCTTTCATTTGGCCACTTCTCCATACTTAAAGGGAAAGGCTAATTAAGAAGCCATCGTTATTTGCTTTCTCCCCTTCGATGACATTAACGGATGGATAAGTTACTTCATGAAATTCTTTGTAGAATTCTATCTCGGATCGATCATCATTCCTTGGACCATTTTTAAGAACGACGAACACTGCTGTAAATCATTCTTTTTAGCACAGTAGCAGCAAGAGGACTCTGTGAATTCCTTTCTTAGGCTCACTATCCCACCTCCCCTGAATGCTTGCCATACTTTACTCATTGGCATCTTGACCTCTCTGACATCTATTTTAATCTAATAGCCTTTCCCATCAATCATGGCATTTACCTTTAGTTCAGAGTGATTAGGGAGTGGGTTGGCCCTAACATTTGGTTTGGGGCCTTACTCTATTTTGATTACACCTCTTTTTAGAAAGCCCTACACTTTTTTATTGAACAAAGTACATTTCTTAATTGAGTGTCCCTGTGCTCCAGCATGGTATTTACAATAAGCATTCTCATCATACTAGCTAGGGTATATAGGAGATTTCGTGTCTAAGAACACTAGGTCAACCAATTGACCAGTTAATAAGTGATTGTAGATCTCTTTATATGAGTACAGTAAAGGGTCAAAATGTTCCCTTTCTCGAGGTGCTTGATGATTACTTGGGGCTCTAGCATTGTTTGTGCTACAAGGTTGCATGCTTGGAGGAGTGTTTTAAGCAGGATTTGGTGTAAGGGTGACTGGTGGAGCAATCCCAGTAGAGTGAACTCCTAGTGTCATTTGGTAGGGGCTAAAACCTAGATATAACATATTTGAGGCATATACTTTAGCTGAGAATGGATTTTAAGGAAACTTTGCGGTGCTGCGACTGATAGTGTTTACTTCATTTTTCTTTCCTTTACTTGTTGGTTTTTTAATTGACCTAGATGATTCTTAGATAGATATTTCCCCACTTTTAATGGCATTATCAATTATCTATTATAATATGACCATATCAACAAAATTCTTCATGGCATTTCCCACCAACTTACCATAGTAAAGAGCTTTTAAAGTGCCAACGAATATAGCTATCATTTCTTTTTTAGTTAATAGAGGCTAAACCTAAGCTGCCTTCTCCCTTTATTTTTGGGCGTACTGCCTAAAACTCTCAAAGGCTTTCTTCTCCATGTTTATTAGGGAAAGGGATCTAGGGCCAAGTCAGATATGCTTATATTGGTGAGGAATACATGAGCTAGACCTGTCCATGTTTGAATTCTTATAGGGTCTAGCCCTATGTACCATCGAAGAACTACCCCAGTTAAAATGTCCTGGAAGTAGTGGATTAGCAATTTTTCATTTTCTTCATACCCTGTCATCTTGCGATAATACATCCAAAGGTGGGTAGTGGGATCCGTGGTCCCATTATATTTTTCAACCTCTGGCAGCTTGAATTTAGGCGAAATGATAAGACCAGAGACAAATTCTAGAGCCTTTGCATTTATAATTCCAAATTTATCACTTTTCTCGACATCTTCAAGACGTTTCTTTAAAGATTCGTATTTGTTTAAGTCTTCATCATTTTTCAAAGACCTTTTTTCCCTTTCATGTTCTGCTTGTTCATCAATATCTAGTACTATAGGTATAGTGGGAGAAAAGCCTTGAACTAAATATGGTGATGCGGCAAGACTGAGATAAATGAATGGTTGAGTCGACAGAATTCTTGCTGCCAAGGGATATTATTCATGCAAAGCTACTTCGTACACATTAGTAGCCTTGGTACCACCATTCAAATTACTCTCAAGGTTGGCCAATCCTTTGCCAGCGTCGATGGTGCTCATTTGTCCTTTATCTTTTAAAGCTTAGAACAATAGTTTTATCAATTCCGCTATTTAAGATTGAAGTTTTTCATTCTTAAGGGCTAATTGTTCTTGAGATTCTCTGTACATGAGTTCTAGTCACTTAATATGGGACTGATGATCATTCTCCATGGTTTTACGATGGGTATGAGTGTTGTAGCGATGGTGAGCTAAAGATTTCATGTTTTGGGATGCTTTCACTTTAGATTATTGACGGATTAGACCTTTAGAATATGTCATGACATGACATGAAGATGGATATGAATTCATGAAGTAGAAAAAGAATTATGTTATTGATACAAAGCAGAAAAAAATAATTGTTATTTATGCAAATGCAAGAAGGACAATTGGATTCAAAAATAGCTCCACCAATAGCGTCTTTCATTGAAGCAACCAAAGTCTTGAACACATATGATTACATTTGAAAATGTCTGGCATGATTACATTGTTTAATCACATGTTCTAAGAAGTACAACAGTACTTGTTCGTGAGCTCAGAAAAAAATAATTATTATTAATGCAAATGCAAGAAGGAAAATTGGATTAAGAAATAGCTTCACCAATAGCGCCTTTCATTGAAGCAACCAAAGTTGTGAAAACATATGATTACCTTTGAAAATGTCTAGCATGATTACATTGTTTAATCACATGTTCTAAGCAGTACAACAGTTCTTGTTCATGAGCTCTAATGTGTAAGATGCTACATGTTAGAGATCGAGCCACGTCCATCATATATTCAGCCTCCAACTAAGTTGCCTGAATTTGTTCAGTGAGATGGCAATGATGAGTCTGATAATTTTGGCATGCTTGATCAACTATTTGTTGCCATTCTTGCTCTCATCATTCAGAGGCCTATACTAATTCATCCACCTAGTTTTGGTGAGCTTGCAAGGACTATTCTAAGCCTTGAACCTTGACTGTTAACATCTCACTTTTAACCTAATTTGCTCTCAAATCTTGTACTATAGCTTCTAACTTTACATTTCTCCTTTGATAAGTTGATGTGAGGGTTCGAGCTCTGACAAGCTTTTTTTTTACTATCTTTAACCACTTCTTTCCATTGACGTATTTCTTTTTCGAGGGTGTCAATTTTTGTTCTCTATTCAATTAAAGACTTGATTCGGCGTCGTGATTTGTTTGGTTTGCTGATGGCCATATAGTCTTTCCTTAGACTCTTGAGATTTTCTTTAAGATGATTCTTCTCCTTATCAGCTCGTTTAACCCTACCTTCACATAGATAAATGCCCATCTCCAATTGACTCTTTTTCTTTTTAGGTGAGCAATTTCCTTGGTAAGAGTTGTCTTTTCTTGTTCGAATTCCCATCTAAGCAATTCGATTTCAGAAGGGAATTCTTCATCTACGGATAAAATAGCGAGGCATCATTGATGCTACGTATCTTCCATTCATTATACCTAGGGGTCACACTGCCTCCTTTCTAGTGTTTTTCCATGCAATGATTTTGTTTCCAAGCTCGGAAGGCTAACTAAATTTTTGACTTATAATCCGGCCCACCATATTCAGGTCGCATGCCTCTAGGTCTTGAACAAAAAGGACAAATTACTAACATAAAAATTGTTGAAGAACCAGAATAGGTGCGTAGCTGGTACTTCCCCATAACCCAATGAGTGGCACACAATTGTAATCCCTAGATCTGTACATGATGGTTTATGGCGAGAACCAAGCGGTCTTCCATGTCACTTCATCCCTATTGAGATTCTGAAGTTTTTGGATCCATTGTGCTTCAGACTTTTTGTTAAGCCATTCCTTATCCAGGACTTTAGAGATAGGACTGAAGTCAAGAAAGAAATTGTATGGCATTCTCTTTTTTTTTTGCGCAAAGGTGGCTAACAAGCCATAGGTGAAGCATAGGTGCACATCCAATGAAACATCCTGTCCCTATTTTCTTGCAAAAATTAAGGGCTTGAATGGTTTTAGCGATGATAACAAATGCCGAGTTAATGTTACAACATAATCAAGAAATAAGATCTACCACCACCGCTTTATCATAACCTAGCATCTTCGAGAAAATGACTAAGCCATATATCGCTAAAGTGAATATATCTTGTATTTTTTGAACGTCAGCGGCATTCGCCATTGCCTCTTTCAAACTAGCCCATGAAATACAGTTGTTGTTTCTTTTCTTCTTGATGTGACCCTCAATCTATGTCTTAGGTGCACTAAGAATCTGGGCCAATCTTTTCTTAAAAGTTGGAGGGTTCAATGCCTTGCAATATCTTCTATCAATCTTGGCCCTTTCAATGTTGAGCAATGAGGTATATTCCTCTATTGTGGGTGTCAAATCCTCATGGTTGAAGGTAAAGCATCGATATGTAGGGTTCTAAAATTGGGAAGTAACCTATAGCAGATTAACATCTAAATGGGCCTAGAGTAAAAGGGCAATGTCTCCGTATCTTTTCATAAATGATTTTTTCTTGGTACTATCCTAACTTATCCATATACACTTTAAATCTTGCCAATCATTCTAATGATACCTTATTTTGATCTTTTCGTACGCTGTCAAGATATACCCGGGTTTTAAGGCGTCCCCATCTTTAAGCTACTGCTGCTCGGACTAGGCTCAAACTTTCTCGAAAGATTTCAACTCTAAAGCAGACTGTTGCTCCATGACAAACACCCCTTGGTAAACACTACACCATTTGCCAATTATCCCATGGCAATAATAATAATGAAATGATGCATGCATGCGAAAAAGAATAAAAAGAGACGATAAGTTAGTAGTTGCACAAAGAAATTAGCACACAAAAGAATGAAAGCAACAAGATGAAAATGCCACATAGAAGTTTGCCCCAAGAATAGATAATATGATGCATAGGGACGAGCATAACAATCGAATAGCATCACAGCGTATCTACGCTAAGATTGTCTTTTCACATGGTGATACAATACCATTTAAGGATAGGCCTGACCAAACAAGTGGTGATGTTCATTCGTCAATATATATGTTAAGCCATCAGCATGGTGACTTATTTTGGTCAGATTATGAACTTTTGTCATCTTAGGTGTGAACATTTGCTTGTCATCAACCACTTGCTAAAGAAGGGAGAGCCATAGAACATTATAGCATACCTTAAAGAAATGATCATAAAAATAACATGACAAATGTGAGCGACAATGTTCACCTATTATCGCTGGTATAATATGGTATACAGGAGTAAAGGTAAGAAGTGTTTCCCCGAGTAACCCTATTCATCGAGTTTTCTATTAGCATTCAGGTATGGTTTGAGATGGTTTGGCTTATAGAGCTCACTATTTGAGTTTAAATAGACACCTAAATAGGTATCCAAATCGCTCCTCTGTCTGGTAAGTATAGTTGAGGCACCCCAATCCTGGGCTCATCATGGGTTTGGTGAAACAAGTTTGACCCAATAGATGTATTTCCCTATGCAAATGCGGAGAGTTACTCATGAGAGACATAGGTAATTTATATCCCAGAAGGTCTTGCCATGCCTATGTGAAAGGTTACTTATGAAGACGGATGTCTCACTTCCTCCTAATAATTAAGATTCTAGCCTCACCATGGTGCTTGGTGGGAATCTACTGCAAAATGAAAGCGCACAGTGTTTGTCAGGAAAAATATCAAACCTTTTTATTTTACTCCATTTTACCATACTTATTCAAATTAATATTTATTTAGGCACGAATAATCCCAAACGATCATAAGACAAAAACAATAGAGATTGGTAGTCAAAAATAAAAGTGAATTATATCTACATAATTATGGTGACTGAAAAATTAAAAACTGAGTGAAAAGTAGCTAGCTATAGGCCCAGCTCTCTTTAGTCCGCAGTGGAGTCACCAAGCTATCGATGTTCCACGTGCTCTCAACTTAAAAAATATGATAATGATTGACATGAAAAAGTGAAAGACCATCGAAGAATTGCTTGTCCGACTAGTCTTGGATGGCTACCATGAAGTGGCCATAAACTTGGAGTCACCACCGATCATTTTAAGGTAGGCATAACTGGATGCCTATTGAAAATAATACCAGAGATTTGTTATTTTGGGTTCGGGAGTTGGTTACTCGAGGGGAAGGATTAACACCCCTACGATGCCTAAAAATTAGTACCATCTAACTATATCTTACTTGAATCTTGGTTTCCTCGTTCCATTTTTATCATTATTTAAATATAATTCCTTAATGCATGAAATTTTGTAAAGATACGAGTTTGGGTTTTAATGAAAATTTTATCACCTATGCTCCCCGGAAAGTTGAGAAAGATAGGTGTTTTTGATGAAAATGATCTCCGGATGGGTTTTTAAAAAAATAAAATATTTCATGTCTGGCACTGGAGAAATACTGGCACGAGATATCATTTTGTGATTTTAAAAATAATCTTCAAAGCACAAATGCCGGAGGTCCCTAAAAAAGGAAATGGATTAGTAAGGTGAAAAAGAGAAAAATAAATAAATCCACACAAAATACATGAAAAGAAGGGACGACTGAAATGTTTCTCATAATTATCTTTGATTATCAATGAATAACTGAGATGACAATGTTGAGACTTAGTCAGATTCATTGGAAATTTAAGGAGAAAAAAAGTTTCGATGACTGAAGATGTCCCGAGGAAAAACATTTAGATTTTAGAAGGAATGTGGAGAGTGGGGCTAGAGTATCCCTTCAAAAAAATGGGGTTGGAGTATCCCCAAAGTGAAAATTTGATCTTATTTTGAGGTAAAAATGAGGTTAGAGTATCCCCTAAGAGTAGTAGAGTTGAAGTCCCTGAAGATGAAAATTTAATGTCATTTTGAGGTAAAGCGAGGTTAAAGTATCCCTTCGAAGAAGTGGGGTTTAAATGAAAATTTAATGTCATTTAAGGTAAAAGCGAGGTTGAAGTATCCTCTCGGAGAAGTGGGGTTTGAGTATCCTCGAAAACAAAAATCTTCGATGTTAAGAAGAGTAGGTCATATTCTTGAAAATAGGGAATCTTTAAAAATCGGGAGCTAAAGGTTTGGCCAAAATGTTTTGCTTTTTGTTTAGCCTTGGTCTAAGTCTAAAAGGTTCAGGTTATAAGAATGAGCCAAGTAGATCATTATGCATTCAAATGCCTCAATAAAAGCGTTTCAGAAATCCGTTTAGAAACAGAGGATAGCATTGTGCCATTTCTCTTTCAAAATTTATTTTGAGCTTATTCGGAGGTCACGAGGGGTGAAAAAGGTACCTTTGCAAAGACAACTCGATCAGGATTAATGTAAAAATATTTCAAAAATCCTAAAAAAGCATCTTTTAGGTGGAATTTATTTTTGAATTTCAACCTGTCTCGAAACTGGCAGCTAAATAGGGCAAAGGTATGATGGACTTTGAAAAATCATTTAGGATTCATCCAAAATTGTTGAAATATGAATAATACCTCTCTGAAAAGGGAATTTCATGAAAACCTTGGGAAAATATTCAAGGGATTCAAAAATGTTTTTTGCTAGGCCAAAACAGTCTAAACGGCAAACTGCTCACTGGATCCAAGGGTTTTAGACAGTGAAGATTTGAAAATTTGTAACTATTTCATCCGAAATGATCTACAGGTAAATAAGACATCATTGGAAAGGTAATTCAAAACCCTTCAAGGAAAAAATACCAACACATTCTAGATAAATCATTTTTTTATTTTTTTAATAATGTTTCAAGACCAGGCTATTGTGTTACTAGAACAAAATAGGGGAGGTGTTCTGTATTTTGGTTTTTCTCGAGGCTGAGCTCGGGCCATGGATGTTCAAACATTTGTAACCAAGATGAAAGGTTAACATAGGCATCATGAGTGGTTGGCTTAACCCGTTGACTATGCCACTATAAGGGTGGTTGGCTTAAAACCAAGGGTTTATATTTTTCAACTGAAAGACTTCATTTTATTTTTGAAAAAGCATTACTCTTATACTCATTCTTCCATGAATCCAAAACTAAATACTTGCTTTGCCTTCAAGGTTGGAAAAACCAACTTTATAAAAATCTCAAGCCTCTGTTATTCTCCATGTATGGGTGATAGCATGTGCTTAACTTGGGGATATTTTTGAAATTGGGTTTTTTAGCACTCAAGCATGCATCTCAACACAAGCAAAGTACCACAAAATGACGTAGAATATGGAGAACATATATGCACAAGAAAAGATGACATTTTTCATAGAAAAGATGACAAAAAATGCATGAAGATGACAAATAGATGTATGAACATACTTAAGATGAATGTATTTAAAAAGAGTTTGTTAAAAAAGTGTTTTTATTTTATGAAGCCTATCAAGCTTCTAGGAAATGCGTGAACATGCTTATGTCATGTTAAGATGCGTATTTTAAACATAAGATAAAGACATGAATATGGAAGGAACATGGCAAGAAGTACATGGACAAAGGCTGTTACGGTGATGAAAATGCAAAGGAGCATGCTTAGTTAACCAAATAGCATGAAGTCACCAAGAAAAACATCAAGATCCTAAGCTATCACAACCAAAGCCACGAAAATTGCACGAAAGTCCTAAGGTGGCCAAAAAAGCATAAACAAGGTTTACTAAGATTTTGTTAATGACAAAACAAAAACTATAAAGATCAAGGTAGAGGGGATATACCAAAAAAATTTAAACTTCCCTTTTCTCAAAATAGTGGTTGTAGACTTAATTCGTTCTTTCTGCTTACTATTATTTAGCAAAAAAAGGATAAAAGAAAGTAGTGGTTGATGGCAAGGCTTTTTAAGGATCAAAATGTGTGGAAAGTTAGGTTCTTAAAGGTTTCCAGTAATGGTTTAGGGTAGCTACAAGAATAGAGGTTGGTTATGAGTGAAAGATAATGGAATAGTGCTTTTGGTCAGTTTTTAGAGCTAAAGTTGCTGGAGAATTTATGGGAATGGATGAAGATTTTTTTTATTACTGAGAGTCTTTTTTTTGGCTCATCCCCCTTTATTTTTTTCTGTTGATCATTGCTCTTTTTAAGAGACAATGCATGGGTACTTTTTCTTCTTCTACCCCAAGGGACATCTCTAGCTACCATGCTCAGCTGACTCTTTTTTTATTAGTTTTGCAAAGCTGAGCAGAAAGGCAAAAAGGCTGCAGTAGCCTCCCAGTAGATATATGCTGACCACCCTCTTACAACCATATATTTTGTGAAAGTGACCTTTGTCAATGGTTGTTTGGGCTCTAAATTTTTTAAAATATGTTAATGAGCCCATAGTTAAGGTTTACAATGTTATATGATATTTTCTTGGTGCAAAAACATGTTTAAATCGGGTTCTTGAAGGCTAAAAAATAGATCGAGCTAGGCAAAAATGCCTTGGTGTATTGATACACAAGATATATTTTACTCTTGAGTATCAATACAATTAATTATGTATCCATACTATGAGCAAAAAATGTTCCTAGTCTTGAGACTTAGAGGCCATTATTGATACTCTATGGATTTGCATTGATACCTATGCTTGTGTATCGATACATTTTGCCAAAAATCATAACTTGAGCTACTGCCAAAGTTTGTATCGATACAAACATGCCAGGTATCGATACCAAACCTTATTGTATCGATACTACATGTGAAAATTTAAGTTTTTCACACCATAAAGGCCCCGTATCAATACTTGTGCCCCAATATAACTTGTTCGAACTTGCGGCTTCTTGATTTACCTCAACTTGTCACAAACAATGGGAAATTGATTTGTGTATAAGCGTGGTGACACTATGAAAAGTGGCCTTTGATCATCCCTCAGCTTTATTTCTATTTTTGATTTCATCACTCTTTGATTATGCCTTAGGTTGCTAGAGATTAGCCCAGACAAAATGAGGTGTTTACATTTGGAATTAAAATTAACCTAGTCTCCTGAATTGCCATCATCGAGACATTCAAACTTCTCAAAAGGCATCCGATTGGCTGCACAACACAAACCTTTTAGGCTCGAATCAAGGCTTAAGACAAAATTATTATATTCAAATCTTTAGTTCCTTATTTTCAAAATACTTCTTTTGTAAATATCTTTTTCGTTTAAAGCATTAAAAATTTTCATCTTTGGAGATACTCCAACCCATCTCTCCTAAGGGATACTTTAACCCCATTTTCCATTAAAAAGCTTGAATTTTCTCTCTCGGATTTATTTGAGATTCCTAATTATTTTCATCATAAATTTTCATTCTTGGGATACTCTAACCCACCATTTTGAGGGGATACTCCTACCCCAATTTTCACTAAAAGACTTGAATTTTTCCTCTTAGATTTATTCAAAATTCATAACTATTTTCTTAAATCATCATAAATTTTTATTCTTGGGGCTACTTTAACCCCACCACTCTGAGGGGATACTCTAACTCCACTTTTGCCTAAAAAATCCAAAAATTTTCTCCCTTTTAGATATTCCAAATTATTTTGATTAAAATTGTTTTTTTCCCCTCAAATTACCATGTAATCCAAACCCATCTCCGAACTGTCATCCTGGTTATTTTCAATAATCGAAGATAATTATGAGATATATCCTGATTGTCCTTTTTTTTATGTTTTTTGGTTTATGAAATTATTATATTCTTTATCGTCTCACCATCAACCATAAATTTTACTAGGCAATGTTCCGTGTCGATATCTTTCCCGTGCCTAATACAAAATATTTAAACTTTTAAAATTTTATCCAAAAATTATTTTCAAAAAGAATCCCTATGCTCTCATATATCCACGGCCCATATGTCATATAAAGTTTTCTATCAAAACATAGATTTACAACTTCCATAAAAGTTCAAGCATTAAATGGGATATATATATATTGGCCACATATAACCATTAAATCAAAATTGAAACAAGATATAGTTAGTGGGTATCAATTTCGGGCGTCGTGGGGGGTTTTAATCTTTCCTCATGCATAACCAACTCCCGAACCTAGCCAATGACTCTTTGGACCTTGTCGACCTTGGTATCAACATTTTGAGTTTCATCACTCAAAATTATGTTTTCAATTGGCATCTGATCATGCCTAGCCAAAATGGTCAATGGTAACTCTAAATTTATTGTTACATTATGGCAACTTTTCAAGATTTGTTGGATGAGTGATTCGTCCTACATTTTCTCTCCCTTTCATATTATTATGCCTAATCCAAATCTAGACCAAGGGATAACTCAAAGGCTTTGACCAAACATCATATATCTTTTAAGTCGAGTGCACCTACTTTGGATCATCTATATATAGAAAAAAATGGCACTTGGCGACATAGAGGTTAGGCCAAAAACCCTAATTATCAACTCAAGAGAATTTGTTTTTGAACTATTTTAAGTTAGGCTTGTAAATGGGCTACATGGATAGAATAGCTATCTTTCATTTACTATTGTTTAAAATATTGATAAGTTAATACTATGGCCTAATCATGGATAAGCTAACTAAAATTATTTTAAATAGGCTCCAAGAAATACTCTAAAGTAGGGCCACCTTATATGTATGTTATTAATGGACTTAGTTGCCTAATAGTCAAGCCTAAACTAGCCGAAGATGTAGTTAAATACATTATTAAGGCTTCTTGGTTGATAAAGAGTATAAAAAAGCCCTAGGTGTCAATACCTATGCTTCCCAACAGGGGTTTATCACAACCTTTGTATTTCTTAAGCTCTTTTTGTGCTTTCGTGCTTTTTTTAAATGTTCTTAATTATTCTTGATACAACAAGAACAAAAAAATAGTTTTCTAGCATTGAGAGATTAATTTCTTACAAAAGTTGTGAAATTGGCTAAATCCTGAAATCCCTACTTCTCTAGGCTTTCTTTATGTCAATTGGTATTTTATATGATCTTAAAAAGTTTTTGATTACCACAAAGGTAGAAAATTGGTTTTCTATCTTAATGGAATTAACTGGAGTCAAGAATTATGATTTTTGGATCCATTTATTGGCATCTACGAAAAATAGCTACTTCTCTCAAGAGATGTTTCTCTTTCTCTTTAGCACAATAGATAAGGGATCTTTCCCATATTACATTAGATCTAGACTTATTGGCAGGATAGCTTTTAGTTGAGGCTTAAGAAGCCTTCTACTTAGCATCGAAGAATCACAGGACCTTATGAAGGTTTCAGAAGACATCTATGCAGATCATTGTTAAAGGCAGAACACTTGGACTGCTTTTGGCCTTAAGAAAAAAAATCAGAGTAATCAATCCATTACGTCTCATGTAGGGATCGACACACTTAGAGTTATGAGTCTATAGCAGGTATGATTTCTATTAGATCTATATTTTAAATTTCAGCACAATCCTATATGCATCTTTTTCTAAGATCTTTAAAAAATTTAGGTGTTTCTTTCTTTAATTCTACTGTGTATGTTTAATTTTGATTAAATTTTTAAGCCTATATCAATATGCATAAGCTCGGGATTTCCTTTTAACCTAGGCTTTCTTTGTACCTTCATGCTTTTTCTAAAAGTTCTTCAATTGTTCTTAACACAATGAAGGTAGAAAAAATAGTTTTTTAATGCTGAGAGATTAATTTTTCAAAAAATTTATGAAATTGGTTAAATCCGAAATCCCTACTTCTCTAAGTCTAATTGTGCCAATTTGTATTCTAGGTGGTTGGAAAGTGTTTTTGATCATAGTGAAAGATAGAAAATTAATTTTCTATCCTAAAAGAATCAATTGTAATAAAATTTTTTATTTTTGGATTCATTTATTGTGATTCATGCAAAACTGCTACTTCTTTTCGATGCTGTTTCTTTTTCCTTTTGGCACAATAGGTGTGGGAATTATTCCCTTATCACTTTAGATCTGAATTTATTAGCTATATATCTTTTGGTTAAGGCTTTAGAAGCCTCTTGGCTAGCACTGGAGAACCGTTAGATATCATAAAGCTCTAGTAGGCATTTGCATGGATCACCATTAGAGACAAAACCCTTGACTGCTTTTGGCCTCAAGAAGAGATCATATTAATCAACCTATGGTGCATCCATGTAGAGGTTGATAGGCTTCAAGTTATAAATCTCTAAGTAGGTATGATTTCTATCAAGTTTATGTTTTAAATTGCAATTTGATCACATGTACATCTCTGCCTAAGATTCTGAGGAAGTCTAGGTGTTTTTTGGTCTAATAATGCAACATATTTTTAATTTTAATTAAATTTTTATGTTTATATCGATAAATACTAGCTCAAGATTCCCTTTGAAATAATTAATAAAATAATTTTGTACTTTTTTCAAGTGGATCAAGTACTCATTCAAAATCAATCCCTTTAAATACATAATTTATATATAAAATAAAATAAAAATAATGAACCTTAAAATAATAAATAAAATAATTTTTTCTCGATTGTATCGAATAAATATATCAAATTAGTTCATGAGTTCCATGCAAGCTAATCTCTTAAAAATACATAATTTTTAAATGAATTAAAAATTTATAAATCTAAATTTTAAAAAAAATATTAAAGGGTAGCTACCAACCACTTATTGAGCAGAAGGGTGGCTTCTGGCCACCCTTAAAGTAATTTTTTTATAGATTTTTTAATAAAGGATGTTTTTATATTGGCTAGAATTAAATCCCCCCACTCCATGAGAAGATTTTAAATTTTTTTTATTTTTAATTATTTTTAAAAAATTAATTGAAATTAAATTTTATTAATAAATAAATGTTTATTTAAATTTTGTATTTAGAATTAGGCATGGATTTTAAATCGATATGCTTATCAACAACTAATCAATAATTTTAAATACATCATTTAAAATAAATAAAAAATAATTAATAAAATAAATTTATTTTTTTAGAACTTTTCCCTAGCAACTCGAGTACAAATCTTAAACTGATTTGAAAGTTAATGCTTAGACCAATTCTCTTAAATAAATTATTTAAAATTAAAATAAAATCATTTTTATTTTAACTTTTCGAGTAGTTTTGGTGTGAATTCTAAATTAATACTTCAGTCATTATGTAGATCAACCTTTCAAATACATCATTTAAAAGTAAAATAAAATAATTAATAAAATAATTTTTCAACTTTCTTCTAAAAGCAGGTTGGGTATGTATAAAAGATAAACTCGCAAGTTAACCTATATATTAATCCATTTAAATGTATCATTTAACAATTAAATAAAATATCAATTAATAAAATGCTTTTAAAATTTTTCTGCGTTTCTCAAGTATGTATCTTAAATTACAATATAACTCTTTTACATATATTATTTAAAAATAAAATAAATATAAAAGCTAAAAAAATTAATAAAATAATTTTTTTTGAGTAAGTTAAGTATGAAATCTAAATCAAAGCATAAATTATTATGTTGATCAACCCCTTAATCAAAACAAAAAACATAAATATAAAAAGTAAAATAATTAATGAAAGAATATTTTTATTTTTCTTAAACATTTTAAATATGAGTTATAAATTGACTCGTTAATTATTGTGTGAATTGACCTTTTTAAATACATAATTTGAAATAAAAAATTTAAATATAATTAATTAAATAATTTTTCCTTGAGCGAGTTGGTGCAAATATCAAATTGTTCCGTGGGTTTCTAAAAGGCCGACCTCATAAAATGCATAATTTTAAATTGAATTAAATAAACTAAAACTAAAAAAAAATCTAAATTAAAGAATAACAAAAAAATTAAAAAAAAAAACTTGAGGGATTTGTGCCTGCCAGGAGCTAAACACATGACCAGCACAAATCCCCTGGGAATTTTTTATATATAGCATAGATTCAATATAAATACAATAATAATTGATGATTTTATTTTTCTTTAATATATTTATTTTCTTACAACCTTGTTAATAAAATTTTGTATTTTATTATATTTATTATATGGCACATTTTTTTTCTGATGAAAACGCAACGATGTTTGGAGCTCCATTGAATTAATACGAAGTGGTAATTTAAAGTTTGTTGATACATCTAATAATGTTTGACATAAGATAATTATAAGATACTAATATGAAATAAAAATAATTAAAATATGATATGATATAAAAAATAATAATAACACTAACATAATATAAATATCGTATATTTTATATAATATTAATTATTAATATATCAAATTTACATAAATATAAAATATTTTAAACACAACTATTAAATAACAAAAAAACAAATATTATGAATATACAAATTAGCCTATTTAGAAAGAATTGCGATGGGATTGACGTATTTTTCTTTTAAAAAAAAAAAGGTCGTCAACACTTTTGTAACTAAAATCAATCAAATCAAGGATGAAATGAGCTGTCTAAAGCTGAAAGTAAAGGCATTTTTAGACAGAAAATCCTTTCTTAACACTGAAAATTATTTTTCGCTAGTTTGATAAAAGCATGATGCTACTCATATATTGCTTTTTGTATGTAGTCGGACAAAATCTAAATTTGAACTTTGAAAGTTTCTAATTTGTAAATTGATTACAGATTCATTTTTTGCTTTCGAATCTGTATGAAATCTATGGATGGTAACAACGGCAAAAAATATAAAACACGTTAATTATAGTATATTTATTAGAATTAAGTGAATAATCATTCTGGAATTAGGGGAGAGCATAAGTTGGTTCAAATTGATTTAACCGATTTAACCGATGAAATTTGATTAATTCAATTCGGTTAAGTCGGTTCGATGGTTATGTTGATTTTTTATGTCGGTTTATTTGGTTAATTCGGTCGGTTATTGGTTAGTAAAATTATTAACTGAATTAACCGAACTTTTAATATTTAATATTTAATAATTATATATTTATATATATTAATAGCCCAATTAAACCCATTCCCAACCCAAACATATAACCATTAGCCCAAGACCCAATAAACTGATTTGACCGAACTAATCGAAGAAACCGATCGAAATTTAGTCAGTTCAGTTAATTCGATTATGGTTAAAAATGTTGGTCGGTTCGGTTGGTTTCTCTAGCTAAGTCGGTTAATTCGGTTTAAAGGTTTTTTTGATCGAACCAACCAAACCGACAGAATGCTCACCCCTATTTGGAATCATCATCAGAGAGCAACAGATAGGATTATCACCATAAGTATTAGGGTAATCTTGTTAATCACATCAAAACTCTAATATTTTATTAACATCAGTTTGATTCGGCAAGTAGGAGCCATTGTTTGAATTAACTCACTGAATGCATATAAATATATATATATATATATGTGTGTGCGTGTGTGTGTTTGTATCATTCACGAAAATTTTTGAATCTATATTGATCTTCTGTCTATAATTTTCATAGGATTAATCTATGATATTTTATGAAAAGATGACAAAAAGAAACTTGAAGTTCATTTGGTAGGAAGATAGACAATCTAGTTGGATTTGAGATCATATGTTTTCATTGATTCACTCTTGATCTCTTCAATAATCATCAATATCAATAATTTTAGGGGATGTTTGATAGTTTACTCTCTATGGGCCAACTTTACCGCTGTGTACAATCTAATCAATAATAATCTTTATAAGAGAACAGCAATCTCACTAACAATGCTGGCAAAAAGGACAAAATCTACAAGAAATAGTAGAATTAAAAAATCCAATGGGAAAAAGAAAGCTAGCCATTTCCATGATTTTGTTGCATACCTACAATAGTCTAATTATTATATCAGACCTAAGGATGATTTCATTTTCATAAGTCCTGAATAGTGAGATTCAATACTATGACATAAGAAGCTATGATAGAAGAAATAAAATCAACGGCTAATAATCTAGTCTAGAAACTTGTTGAATTACCATTCAGTAATATTAAATGATAAAAAGTTAGATTAGTGGATAAAGATTTCACTCAAAAGGAAAGGATTGATTAGTATGAAACTTTATCTCTAATTTCTAAGAAGATCTATTTTGAATTTCCAACTCTTGTAGCTAATTTTTATTTAAAGTTACATTAGATATGTTAGATCAAATAAAGGAATGAACTAAGAGAAGGGTGAATTGGTTCTTTTTAAAATTTAATCTCAAAATCAACTTTAATCAAAAATTGAAATAAAATAAAGATATAGATGAGTTGAAAATGAGAATGAGAAAATCGAACAAGTTATATATAGAGGTTCGATCCTTGAAGTCGGAGCCTACATCCTCTTTTCTTGGCACTTCTTTTCTAAGGTAATTTCCATAATCCACTAAATGTTACCTTTAAGTGTAATGTATAACCTTACAATACTATCTTTTGAGGCTAAGATAGAAATTTTTAAATCTTCCTAAGAATTCTACTTAAAATCTTATTTTTCTCACTCAATCTCATAGAAATTCGTTATGAAATGAATAAATGTTTGCGAACAAATCAAAGCATCTGATAGGTGGGTGTTTGCTAAAGTGTAAGTACAAGGAAGAAGAGATACAAATGAACTTGAATAATGCAAATGATTATAAATATGATGAGATTGAAAAACTTGAAGAATTTTGAGCTTGCATATGGGTTCGTTGATCAATCTTGATATCTCTTGTTGTTGCTTGAACTATATAGACCTCTATTTATAGCTTGAAAGTGAATTATAAACATTAAGCATTAATTAAGTCGGTGGAAAGCTGTTGTGAGCCTCATAAATGCATGTTTACGTTCAAACACATGCCAATATATAGATACTTAAGTGTGGGTATCTATATATTTTCATAAAAATATGATGCTACAAGCCAATGTATTGATATAGCTATATCATGCGTTGATAAAATCTATAGAGTATCGATACACATGAAGCCTATATTGATACAATCATGGGTTTTAGAATACTTAAGCTATTATCTAACACTATATCAATACAAAAACTTAGGGTATTGATACATTTATATGAAAATCAATTTTAAAGTATTTTCCTTGGCTTTCTAAAAAATATTTCAAGTTAAGATCTGAAACCAAAACATATTTTTGAGCATTTAAATGAGTTTGAAACATTTTAATATCTTTCAAATTCAAGGAAAAATACTAAGATTAAAAACATTTAAATACAAGCTAACCAAAACGACTCTTTTTTATATCAAAACCAAGATCAATTCAAAGCTAATAAAGTAAACAAGATTAAAGTGAAAACAACTCTTTTAAATAAGGATCTTGGGAAGAGATATACATGATTCCACTAGAAGGTTATTTTAAGAATACTAAGAAATCAATATATGGCTAAAATAAGCTTCCTGTCAAGTGGTGTATAAAAGTTTGCAATGTTGTGACATCTTTTTGTTTCACTAAAAATGTTATTGATCCTTATATATACTTAAAGTCAATAAGAGTAAATTCACACTTTAGTTCTATATGTTAATGATATTTGCCACGGAAACAATGATTTATTTTTGCTAAATGACATTAAAGATTTTCTTTTATAAAACTTCTAGATAAAAGATTTGGGTAAAGTCTCTTGCATCATTGGCATAAAAATTCATAATGATCGATCCCAAAAGATATTAAGTCTATCTCAAAAAGCCTTATATAAAAGGTTTTGAAGAAATTTAAGATGCCAAGTTGCTTACCTATATTGGCACTAGTTATAAAAGGGGATAAATTCAATTTAACCTACTGTCTCCAAATAATTTGGGAAAATAGTATATAAAAGGTATTCCATATGCATATACTACATTAAAGGTCATGTTTATACAAAACCTAATGTAATCTTTTTACTAGAAATACTTGGTACATATTAAAACAATCCCAGCCTTGATCATTGGAAAGTTGCCAAAGGAATTATGCTATAAATTAACATCACAAGCATTAAGGTTAAGATATTTTATCTTTAGTTTGAACATTCTTAATTTCATTGCAAAGCCATTATGTATTCATTGTGACAACTCTTATGTTTTTCTATTTTTAAGAATTATAAAAATGGAAATCACAACAAATGTATCGACATAAAGTATCTTGTTGTTAAAGATCATGTAAAGAAACAAGTAGATATTTAACACATTAGCATTGACTTAATGGTTATAGATCTCATGGTTAAAGTATTGTTGACAAAACAATTTAAAATTGTATAGGTCATATAAGACAATGCGATGTATATTAAAGTGTAGTTTGACTTCTTATAACATGCTTAATGTTGTTATTTTCACATTTTCAAAATTTGTGAACATGTTTCAATTTGTGCCATAAAGTTTACATATTTGTTTAGACTTTGAATGACTATAGAAATTATTCATAAAGTGTGCTCTTGGAGAGAATCATGCACTATACTAAATGATAGGAAATATTTAAATTACAATGCTACCACTATGATTCATGTTAAGTGAATCTTTAATTAAGACTTGCACTACAATAACTTATGGTCATATTAAGTTTGAATTGACATATCACCTATTTGAATTCTTGGTTTTATCATATGGGCCAAGTGGAAGAATATTGGAAAATAATATGGCCTGCATGACGATTTAATAAGCCAAGATAAATGTGCAATTATTTATTAATTTATCTTATTCAAGTTAAACTATTATAGCGATAAAAGTTAAAGATAAATACTCACTGCTTTAGTAACTGTTTAGGATAAAGATTTGTTGATGGCAAGATTTATTCTAATTTTTTATCAAGCATGAGTCACAAGTTTAGTCTATATTATTACCTATGGAACCATCTCAAAATAATTACAAAAATAACAAAAATAAACTAGAAAGATATCAAGGTAGAAAAATTTTTTGTGCAATTGGGTAAGGTCATTTTTTATCAGTAATGGTCGGATGTACGCTTAAATTTATTTTTGCTTTATTAATTCTTAAAAGAAACTCATAGCTAAGGCACTAGCAACAATAGGAACTTAGAGACTTATTTGGCAACCCATCCCTTAAAAATAAGAATAGATTATGGATTTTATTGTTATTGGTGGTGCTGTGGATGTTTCCTGACTTAGCTTCCTAGGGTTGATGAATTCTTCTTAGGCTACTAGTTTGGTCAAATAAGCTCAATTTAATTCAAGTAAGATTTAAACAAGATTTTGTTATTCAAGTTGGGTTGGTCTAGTTGAATTATTATTCATTTTATAAAAATATTTTTAATTGAATTTAAGTGTAAAAATATATAAATATTAAAAATATTTTTTAAATATTTTTAAATAAAAAGAACTAACTTTTGGGTCCAAGCCAAACAAGAAAAAATAAAAAAATTTTGAGCTTAGGTCTAGGCTGGCTGCAGGAATCCGTATTCCCGGATATGTCTAGCCTCATGCAATAATAGCATTAAATAATTTTCAAACAACATAATGTACACAGTGGAAACAATAAATATAGAAAAGTCAGACTTCTTTATGGATCTATTAGATAGGGTTTTACATTTGGCAAACATAATTAAATTAAATTTAAATTTAATTAACCTTATGATTAAAGATTATTTAACTTAAAAATATTGTAATCTTGAGTTTTGCAAATCTAAAATATTCTAAATTTGAATTAGTAGGCTTCTTAAAAGGTAATCCAAAATCAGAAGCAGTTCAAACACCCTACCTCTAATGGTGATCCCCATAAACAACAGTCGAAACTTAGTTCTCTGGTGCTAACTAGATGACTTTCTTAAGCCTCAACCGAAAAGATAATTTGTCAACAGGTTTAGATCCGAGAAGATCTGGGAATTATCCCCTACCTTTGGCATAAAGAAAAGGTAAAAATAGCCCCTCAAGGAGATGACTGTTTTGTGTAGATTCAAGAAAATAATTTAAAAAAGCATAATTTTTTATTCTAATCAATTCCAATAAGATAAAAGATTGATTTTCCATCTTCAAAGAAATCATGAACAATTCCTGACCACCAAGAATATGAATTGACACAAACAATTGCTTAAGAAAATAAGGGTTAATGCTATTGGCTTTAGGAAGGTCTACGAATTCTTGCCTGATATTATATTTATAAACTTATTGGACTAGGTTTAGATGTTTAATGAGTGAACCAGACCTATCGGCAACCAACGTTTAAATGGTACTGCTTTTAAGGTTACTTGTAGCCTAATTAAAACTATTTTTAGTTAGCTTATCCAAGATTGAGACTTAATAGTCCTATATAGCCCAACAACACCCCATATATGGCTACACAATATGCCAAGTCTAGTAGCAAGCCTAACTTAACGTAGTTCATAACTAAACTCCCTTGTCCCGACCCCTAATTTACATGTTAAATAATTTAATCCACAACTAAATTCCTAAACCAAGTAAAACAATTTTACTTCATGTGTATAATATTAAATGATTAATTAAACAATTATCAAATGGTTTATTTAATATTTTTCCTTAAAGCCATGTTTACACTTAGACATTTTCTTGATAAGACTTTCTTATCATTATTAACTTATTAAGACATCTCCAATTAGTTTTCACAAATCTAATTTATATCCTAAATTATACTTAAATGAACTTATTCAATAAAGCCCTTTTAATTTATATATTATTCAATTAATCTAACTTAATTGAACACCAGATTTAATTTAATAATTTTGTCTTATTGTGTGTGACCCATTAGGTTCCCAACATGTTGGCAATGAACATAAATAATCTTATTAACTATGTTCATGGATCAAGATGGGATCTAGCAACCCATCATGACTACCTAACATCAAGATGGGATCTAGCAACCCATCATGACTACCTAAACACTGATAACATGAAGAGTGACTTGTTCAATACCTTTTAGTAAGCAATTTATCAGTATACTATGGTTCTTTCACCAAATTTCCTAGATTGAGGATGAGTAAGGTGCAATATCTACCCAAACCTATATCCATGTTAGATCTTGCAACTCATGGTTGATGATCATGAATCTATGAGGAACCATTCTTCATAAATCATTATGATTTAGTCAAAAGCTTTGATCCAATTAACCATAGTTAAAATCATTTGAGATATATCTCCAATGTCATTCAAAATGGTGAATCATCTTTAGATCACTTGTCCATCTTTAGTATGTTTCATATCATACCTAAAACCACCTTCATTTTTGTATCCATCCATTGCAGACCCTTTCATTATGATCTTTAGGTATAAGACTCCACCTAAAAGATGACCCAATATTATAAGTCTAAGGACTAATATACATAACTGGCACATGAGAACATCTTACATAGACACTTGAGTGACCTATACCAGATAGAGTCCTTATTCAAGCCATGTTTAGTGAACTTATTTCCACCAAAACAAGCACCCATATGCTATCCCCAAGTACCTCATATATTTCAACTCCTATGAGATCAAAAAATTGCATGCGTCCAATGCATGAAGGCTTAATATATGCTAGTCTTTGTGAATTGCAAAATCCCTATCTTGATAATACGATGACTAGAAACTTTTTAGAAATACAGTTTTGATGCATAAGAATCTCATCGTCGTAACTCATTACTGTCTTTGAAGTTTATTTTATTTCAAAGGCTTTATCCAATTAGCATTTGCATGAGCGTCAATCATGCCACTAACATGAAGGAAAACCTTATTTACTTTAACTTAGTAACATGAATGCTGTTATATAACCATATACTTCATATCCTAATCTGATTGGTTCAAGGGTATGCACCAATATCTTTCACTTGCTTTTAAAGCAATAGCATTGTTCTATCTGGAGTATCTGCCTAATTCATTACTAATAATCTCTATTATCAAGTCATCAAACCATTTGGATCCCAATGAGACTGCGATTCCAATTTTATGGCTCAGTTATCATGAATAACTATTGATATCATCTTATTAGCTTGATGGCTCAAGGTCCCAAAAAACTATTTTTGGAAGCCTTTTGATAGAATGACTTGTTTAATGGCTTTA